>JAMPIV010014132.1:302500-305000 GCA_024509875.1 Oreohelix idahoensis
CCCCCCCCCCCCCCCCCCCCCCCACCCCCCCCCACCCAACCCCCCCCCCCCCCCCCAACCCCAACCCCACCCCCCCCCCCCCGCCCTCACGCCCCCCCCACCCCCCCCCCCCCCCCCACCCCCCCCCCCACCCCCCCTCGCCCCCCCCCCCCCCCCCCCCCCAAACCCCCCCCACCCCCCCAAAACCCCCCCCCCCCCCCCCCCCCCCCCCACCCCCCCCCCCCCCCCACCCCCCCCCCCCCAACACCCCCCCCCCCCCCCCCCCCCCCCCCCCCCCACCCACAAAAAAAAAAAAAAAACCCCCCCCCCCACCCCCCCCACCCCCCCCAACCCCACCCCCCCCAACCACCCCCCCCCCACCCACCCACCCCCCCCCACACCCCCCCCCACCCCCCCCCCCCCCCCCCACCCCCCCCCCAAACCCCCCCAACCACCCCCCAAAACCCCCCCCCCCTACACCCCCACACCCCCCAAAACCCCCCCCCCCCCCCCCCCCCAAAACCCCCCCCCCCCCCCCCCCCCCCCCCCCCCCCCCCCCCCCCCCCCCCCCCCCCCCCCCCCCCCCCCAAACCCAAAAAAACCCCCCCAAACACCCAACCCCCCCCCCCCCCCCCCCCCCCCCCCCCCCCCCAAAAACCCCCCCCCCACCCACCCACCCCCCCCCCCCCACACTAACCCCCCCCCCCAACCCCCCCCCACCCCCCCCCCCCCCCCCCCCCCAACCCCCCAAAAACCCCCAATACCCCCACCCAACCCCCCCCCCCCCCCCAACCCCCCCCCCCCCCCCCCCCAACCCCCCCCCCAAAAACCCCCCCCAAACCCCCCCCCAACCCCCCCCCCCAAACCCCCCCCCCCCCCCCCACCAAACCCCAACCCCCCCAAAAAACCCCCCCCCCCCACCCACAACAACAAACCCCAAACCCCCCACCCCCCGCCCCCCCCCCCCCCCCCCCCCACCAAACAAAAAAACAAAAACAAACCCCCCCCACCCCCCCCCCCCCCCCCCCCCCCCCCCCCCCCCCCACCCCCCCCCCCCCACCCACCCCCCACCCCCCCCCCCCCAACAAACCCCCCCCACCCCCCCCCCCCCCCCCCCCCCCCCCCCCCCCCCCCCCCCCCAACCCCCCCCCCCCCCCCCCCCCCCAAAAACCCCCCCCCTCCCCCCCCCCCCCCCCCCAACCCCACCCCCCCCCACCACACCAACACCCACCCCACCCACCCCCCCCCAAACCCCAACACCACCAACCCCCAACCCAACCCCCCACACCCCCCCCCCCCCAACCCCCAACCCCCCCCCCCAAAACCCCCCCCCCCCCCCCCCAACCCCCCCACCCCCCCCCCCCCCACAAACCCCCCCCCCAAAAACCCCCCCCCCCCCCCCCCCCCCCCCCCCCCCCCCCCCACCCCAAACAAACCCCCCCCCAACCCCCCCCCCCCCCCCCCCCCCCCCCCCAACCCCCAAACCCCCCCCCCACCCAACCCCCCCCCCCCCCCCCCCCCCCCCCCCCCCCCCCCCAAACCCCCCCCCCCCCCCCCCCAAAACCCCCCCCCCCCCCCCAAAAACCCCCCCCCCAAACCCCCCAAAAAAAACCCCCCCCCCCCCCCCCCCCCCCCCCCCCCCCCCCCCCCCCCCCCCCCCCCTCCCCCCCCCCCCACACAAAACACCCCCCCCCCCCCACCCCCCCAGCCCCCCCCCCCCACCCCCCCCCCCCCCCCCCCCACCCCCCCCCACACCCCCCACACCCCCCACCCCAACACCCACCCCCCCCCCCCCCACCCCCAATACCCCCCCCCCCCCCCCAAAACAACCCCCCCCCACCCCCCCCCCCCCCCCCCCCCCCCCCCCCCCCCCCCCCCCAAACCCCCCCCCCGCCCCCCCCCCCCCCTCCCCCCCCCCCCCCCCCCCCCACACCCCCCGCCCCCCCCCCCCCCCCTCCCCCCCCCCCACCCCCTCCCCCCCCCACCCCCCCAAACCCCCCCCCCAAAAAACCCCCCACCCCCCCCCACCCCCCACCCCCCCCCCAATAAAAACCCAAAAAAAAAAAAACCCCCACCACCAAACCCCCCCAAACCCACCCCCCCCCCAAAAAACCACCCACCAAAAAAAACCCCAAAAATCCCCCCCCCCCCCCCCAACCCCCCCCCCCCCCCCCCCCCAAAAACCCCAAAAACCCAACCCCCCCCCCACACCCCCCACCCCAAAAACCCCCCCCCCCCCCAAAAACACCCCCCCCCCCCCCCCCCCCCCCCCCCCGCCACCCCCCCCCCCCCCCCCCACAACCCCCCCCCCCCCCCCCCCCCCCCACCCCCCCCCCCCCCGCCCCCCCACCCCCCCAACCACCCCCTCCCCCCCCCCCCCCCCCCCACCCCCCAACAAACCCCCCCCCCCCCAAAAAACCCCCCCCCAACACCCCCCCCCCCCCCCCCCCCCCCCCCCAACCCCCCAAAAAAAAAAAAAAAAAAACCCCCCCCCCATACAAAACCAAAACCCCCAACCAAC
>JAMPIV010014132.1:307500-478342 GCA_024509875.1 Oreohelix idahoensis
CCCCAACCCCCCCCAAAAACCCCCCCAAAACCAAACACCCCCCCACCCCAAACCCCCAACCCCCCCCCCCAACCCTACAACCCACTAACTAAACCAAAACCAACAAAACCCCCCCCCCCCCCCACCCCCCCCCAAACAAAACCCTAACCCCCAACCCCAACCCCCCACCCCCACAAAACAAAAACCAACCCAACCCAAAAAACCCAACCCCCCCCCCCAACCCCAACACACCCAAACCCAACAACCCCATACCCCCCACCCCCAACAACCCCCAAACCCCCCACCCCCCCAAATAAACCCCCCAAATCCCCCCCCCACCCCCCCCACCAAACCCCCCCCCCCCAAAAAAACAAACCACACCCACCCACCAACAACCCACCACCAAACCCCACCATTCCCCCCCCCCCCAACCCCCCCCCCCCCCCAACAAAAAACACCCCCCACTACATAAACCCCAACCAAACCCCCAAAAACCCCAAACCCCTAACCCCAAACCCCAACCCCCCCCCCCCCAAACCCCCCCCCCCCCCCCACAAACCCCCCCCCAAAAAAAAAAAAAACCACCCTCCCACCCAACCCACACACCCCCCCCCCAACCCCCCCCCCCAAAAACCCCACCCCCCCCATAACCAACCCCCCCCCCCAACATCAATCCCCCCACAACAACCCCCCCCAACCCCATTAACCACCCCAAACCCCCATCATCCCAACCCCAAAACACCCAATCAACCCCCCCCCCACAAACCCACACACCCCCCCCCCAAACCCCAACCCCCACCAACAACCCAACAAAACCCCAATTAAAACCCAACCAAACCCAAACACCCCCCAACCCAACCCCCCCCCCCCCCCCCCCCACCCCCCCCCCCCAAATCCAACCCCCCCCACCCCAAAACAAACAAACCAAACCCCCAACACCCCCCCCCACCCCCCCCCCCCAAACCAACCCAAAAACCCCCCCCAAAAAAAAACCCCTCAAAAACCCCCCCCCCAAAAAAATAAAATAACCCCCCCCAAACCCACCCCAAACAAACCACACAATATTATACCCCCCCAAACACCCCCCCCCCCAATACAAATCCCCCAAACCACCAACCCCCCCACAACCAACAAAAAACACAACAAACCCCCCAATCCCCCCCCCACCCAACCACACACCCCCAACCCCCCCCCCCCCCCCCCACCCATCCCCCCCCACAACCAAAAATAACCCCCCAAACCCAACACCCAACCACAAACCACCCAACCCCACCCCAAAAAACCCCCCAACTACAAAACCCAACCCCCCCCCACCATAACCACCCCCCCCCAAAACCCCCCCCCCCCCAAACCCCCCCCAACCAATCAAAAACCCAAACACAACCCCCCAAAACACCACCCAAACCCCCACCAAAAACCCCAAAAACAACAAAATCCCCCCCACCCCTAAAACCCCCCCATATAAACCCCCCCCATTACACCCAAAAAACCCCCCCAAACAACCCAACCCCAATCCCCCCACAACCCCAACCCCAAAAAACCCCCCCCAACCCCCCTAACCACCCCCCCCCCCCCCACCCCCCCCACAACCCATCCCACCCCAACCCCCCCAACAACCCCCCCCCCCCCATTAACCCCCAAAACCCCCCACCCCTAAACCAACCCCAATTAAAACCACCCCCCCCCCCCCCCCACAACAACCCCCCAACTTAACCCCATAACTACCAAACCCACCCCCACCCCCAACCCCAAATAACCACCCCCCCAACCAAAAAACAAAACCAAAACTAAAAAAATAACCAACAAAACTAAATCCCCCCCCAAACCCCCCCCCAAACCCCCCCCAACCAAAAAACCAAACCCCAAACCAATCCCCCCCCACCCCCCCCCAAAACCCCCCCCCCTAAATCACCCCAAACCCCCCCTAAAAAAACCCACACCCCACCCCCCCCAAAAACCAAAAAAAAAACCCCAAACCCCCCCCCACCCAAACCATCCCCCAAACCCCCCCACCCCCATTACCCCCCCCCCCCACCCACCAAACACATCACCAAAAAAACCCCCAAACCCCCCCCCAACCCCCACATCACACCCCAAACAAAAAAAACCCAAACCAAACCAATATACCCCCCCCCCAAAAAACACCCAAAACACCCACAATCAAAAAAATACCCAAACAAAAAAAAAAAAAAATAACAAAAAAAATAAACCCCCCCCACACCCCACCCCAAAACCCAATCCCACATCCCCCCCAAACAAAAAAAAACCCCCACCCCCCCCAAAACCCAAATCAACCCCAAACACAAAAAAACCAAACCCCCATCAAACCCCCCAAACCCAAACCCAAACCCCCAAAAAATCCCCACCACTAAACCCCCCAAATTTCCTTACCAAAAACACAAACCCCCCCCAACCCCCATTCACCACCCACAAAAACAAAATCAAACAAACCCCCAAACCCCCCCAAAAAAAAAACCAAATTCCTACACACCCCTAAACCCCCCCAAACCCCCACCCCCCCCCAACCCAACCAAACCACCCCCCAAATTTCCCCCCAAAACCCACCCCCCCCACAAAACCAAAAAACCCAAACCAAACCACCCCCAAACACCCCCCCCCCCCCCACCCCAACCCCCAAAACAACCCTTAAAAAAACCCCCCCCCCCCCCAATACCCAACACCCCCCCAATCCAAAAAAACCCCACACCAAACCCCAATCCCCACCAACACCCAAAAAATCTAACCCCCCCCCCCCCCACCCCCAAAAAACCCCAAAAACCCAAACCCACCCCAAAACCCTTTTTACCCCCCCCCACCCCCCCACAAAAAATAAACCAAACCCCAAAAAAAAACACAAACCCCCCAAACCCCCCACACCCCCAACCCCCCCACCCCACAAACAATCCACCAAACATCATCCTACCCCCCCCCAAAAAAAACCCCCAACCAATACCCAAAAACTAAAACCCAAAACCCCAACAACCCCAACACCCCCAAAAACCCCACTACCCAATCCCCCCCCAAAACACAAAACATAAAAACACCCCCCCCCCATACCCCCCAAAAACCCCAAATAATAACCCAAACCCCAAAAAAAATTTAAAAATAAATCCCCCCAAAAACCCAAACCCAATCAAAAACCACCCCCCCCCCCACAAAAAACCCCACAAACAAACCAACCCCCATCCCAACCACCACCACCAATCAAATTCATCAATCATCACCCACTCCCAATCCCAATAAAACCCATCCAACATACCCCAAAAAAACCCCCCAAAACCCCCCAACCCCCAAACCCCCCACCACACCAAAAACCCCCCCACACCCCCCACCAAAACCCAACCATACAAAAACCCCCAAACAACATAACCAAAACCAACCCAAAAACCCCACCCCCACCCCCCCCCCCCCCCCCCCCCCCAAAACCCCCCCCCACCCCCCCCCAATCAACACCCCCCCAAACCCCCAACTACCACTCCAACCCCCTAAACCCAATTCCCCAAACCCCCCCCCCCCAATCCACCCCCTCCAACCCCCCCCTAAACCCCCCCCCCCCCCCCCCACCCACCCCCACCCCCCCAACCCACCCCAAAAAAAAAACAACACCCATACACAACAACCCCAAAAACCAAAAAAAACACCAAACCCCCCCCCCCCCCCCATTCCCAAAACCAAACCCCCAAACCCCACAACACCCCAAAAACCCCCCCCCCCCCCAACCCCCACCCCCTAACCTACCCCCCCAAAAAAACCCACCAAAAAACCCCATAACCACCAACACATAACCCACCCAATCCCCCCCCCCCCCCAAAACCCACCCCTACCCCAAAAAAACACCCCCAAATCCACCCAAATAACAAACAACAACCAACCCCCCACCTAAACCCCCCAAACCAAAAACCCAAAAAAACCCCAAAAACAACCCCCAACCACACCAAAAACCCAAAACCCAAACACACAACAAACCCCCCCCAAAACCCCCCATACACCCCACACCCCAAAACCCCCCCCACCCAACCCCCACACCCCCACCACAACAAAACCCACCCCCCAAACCCATACCCAAACCCCCCCACCCCCACCCACCAACCAAAAAAAAAACCCAAAAAACAAAACACCCCCAAAACCAAATTACACCCACACCCAAACCACCCCACCCCCACCCCAAACCAAACCCCAAAACCCCCCCAACCCCAACCCAAACCCCCCCATACCACAACCCCCAACCCCCCCCCCCCCAACCAAACCCCCCCCTAAAAAATCCTAACAATTTAACAAAAACCAACAAACCCCATAAAACCCCCACACAACCAAACAAAACCCAAAAACCCCCCCCAACCCAACCCAAAAACCCCCCCACCCCAAACCCCACACCAACCTACCCCCCCCCCAACCCCCAAACTCAACCCCCAAAAACCTAACAAAAAACCCCCCCAAACCCAACACCCCCAACTTACCCAAAACACCCCCCCAAATATCCAACCCAAAACAACAAAAAAAAAAAAAAAAAAAACAACCAACCAACCACCCCCCCCACCCCAACCAACCCAAAAACCCCCCAAACACCCCACACCACAAATAAAAAACCACAACAACCCCCCAACAAACCAAAAACCCAAACCAAACCCAAACCCCCCAACCCAACCCCCCCCCCCAACAACATACCCCAACCCAAAACCCAAAACCCCCCCAAATCCCCCCCCCCCCCAAAAAAAACCCCCCCCCTACACCAAACCACAAAAAAACCCAAACCCCCCCCAAACCAACCCCCAAAAAAAATAAAAAACCACCAAAAAAAAAAAAAAAACCCCCACCCCCCAAACACCACAAAACTACCCCTACCCCCCCCACCAACCAAACCCCAAAAAAACAAAAAAACCCTATCAACCCAACTAAAAAAACCCCCCAAAACAAAAAAAACAAACCCCAAACCCCCCCCACTTAAACCCCTACAAAAACCCCAAACCAAAAAACCAAACAACCCCACCAAACCCCAAATAATAAACCAAAACCCCCAAAAAACAACCCCAAACCCACCCAAAAAAAACCCCCACAAAACCCATAAATATACCCAAACAACCCAACAACCCAAACCCCCAAAAAATCCCATATAAAAAAACCAACCCCCCCCCACCCAAACCAACAAAAAATAAACCCATAACCCCCCAACAAAAATTACCCCACCAAAACCCCCCCATCTAATACCCCCCCCCAAAAAACACAAACCAACCCCCCACAACAACCCCAAAACACTAACCAAAACCAAAAAAACCCCTACAACAACCCCCCACCAACCCACCCACCAAAAACTACCCCCCAAAACACATAAACCACCCCCCACCAATAAACCCCCAACCCCAAACAACCATACCCAAATCAAAAACAACCCAAAAACAACACCTACCCAAATTCCCCCCCAACCCCCCCCAATACTAAAACCCCAAACAAAAAAAAAAACCAAAACACAAACCCCCAAACCCCCCAACCCAAACCAACCAAAAACCCAATCCAAACCCCAAAAAACCAAAACCCCAACAACAAAAACCCCCCCCAAAAACAACCACCACCCCAAAACAACAATCCCCCCCCACCAACCCCCCCCAAACCACAACCAAAACCCCCCCCAAACCCCACAAAACAAAACCCCAAAACAAAAAAAAAAAAAACCCCCAAAACAAACACCAAACAACCCCCCCCCCATCCACCCACCCCCACCCCCCCCCCAAAACCCCAAAAATCCAAAACCCCCAACCCCCAAAAAACAAACACCCACCCCCAACCCCCCCAAAACCACCCCCCCCCCCCAAAACCCCCCCAACACATACCCCTAATTCACTACCCCCAAAAACCCCACACCAAAAAAAAAACCCCAAAACCCCCCCAAACCCCAAACTACCCCAAAAAAACACATACCAACAAATACACACCCCCCTAAACACAATCCCCCATTTCCCCCAAACACCCACATAAACCCCCCCCATCACCTCCCCCAACCACAAACCCAAACACACAAAAAACCCAACCCATCAAAAAACCCCCCACCAAAAAAAATCCAAACCCAACCAACCAAAAACCAACACACCACCACCCCCCCACCAAACCAAAACTATCACCCCAAAACAATCAAAACCAACAACCAAACCAAAAACCAATTACATTCCCCCCCAAAACACCCCCACAAACCAAAACCCAAAAAAAAAAAAAACCCCCCCCCCATCACACCCCCCAAAAAACCCAACAAAAACCACAAAACCCCAAAAAAAACCCCTTACACAAAAACCACCACCAAAAAAAAAACCCCAACAAAACAAAACCTAACAAAAACCCTCCCCCCCACCCCCCCCCCCCCACTTACCCCCCCCCCCACCCCCTAAAAACCCCCACAAAACCATAAAAAAAAAAACCAACCCTAAATACCCACTAACCCCAATTACCAACCCCACAAACCCCCAACCCCAAAAACAATCATAACAAAACCCCCACCCCCAAACCCAAAACCCTAAAATATTACCCCATACAAAACCCCCAAACCCCCAACCTCACCCCCCCCAACAAAATATCCCCCAAAAAATCACCCCAAACACCCAACCCATCAAAAACCTAAAACAAATTAAACAAAAAAAAATCAAAAAAACCAATTACAACCCCCCCAAAACCACACCCCAACCCCCAAAATAAAAAACCAAAATTACCAACCCCACCAAAACAACCCTAAAAACCAAAAACAACCCAAAAAAACCACCCCCCCCAAATAACCAAAAAACAAACCAAACCCACCCCAACACCACCACACCCCCCAACCCACAACACTCACAAACCCCCAAAAAAAAACCCAAATTACCAATCCAAAAACCCCAAAAAAACAAATCCCCAAAAACCCACCCCCCAACCAAAAAAAAACCAAAACACAACCCCACTACCACCAACCCCTACACCATACATAACAACCCCACCATACCCAATTAAACAAAAACAACAAAAAAAACTACCCCCATCAACCCAAAAACCCCCAACACAACCCCCAAAACAAAAAAAAAAAAAAATCCCAAACCCCCAACCCCCAAATAAAAAACCACCAAAAACCCCCCCCAACCAAACAAACCCACCCCCAACCCCAACCAAAAACCCTAACAAAACCCCCAACCAACTTTACCAAAAACCAAAAAAAAACCCCAAACCCCAAACAAAAAAAAATCCCCCATATCCCAACCCCCCCCACTAACCTAACCCAAACCACACAACCCAAAAAAAAAAACACCCCCCACCAATCCAAATTTACCTCCAAACCCCCCCCAAAAACAAAAAATCAACCCAAAACCCAAACTCACCACAACAAACCCAAAAAACCCAACCCTAACCACACAACAACAAAAACCCAAACCCCCACCCCCCCCCCAACCCACCCCCCCCCCCAAAAAAAAAACCAACTAAACCCCAACCAATAACCCCCCAAAAAAAAAAATCACCCAAACCAACAAAAAAAAAAAAAAAAAACAACCCCATACCAACCCCCCCCCCACAAACCCCCCAAAAAAACAAATCAAACCATAACAAAATCCAAAAAAACCCAAACCCTAAACCAAAACCCCCCCCCCCAATACACCCCCCAAAAAAAAAAAACTCCCAAAAATCAAAACAAACCAAAACCCAAACAACCAAAAACAAATAAAAACCCAAACACCACAAACCAAAAAAACCACCCCAAAAAAAACCCAATAAAAAAAAACCCCCAAAAAAAACCAACCCAACCCCCCAAACCCCCCCCCCACACCCCCCCTTAACCCACCCAAACCCCCCCCATAAAAAAAACCCCATTAACCAAACAACCAACAAAACCCAATTCAAAAAAAAAAACCCCCCCCCCCAAAACTTAAAAACCACCCCCCCCAAACCCCTAACACAAAAAAAAACAACCCCCCCCCCCAAAACCCCCCCCCCCACCCCCCCCCCCCCCCCATCAAACCCTAAAATTTCAATAAAACAACCCCCCCCAACCCCAAAAAAAACCCCCACATAAAACCCACCCCCAAACAAACCCCAAAAACCAACCCACCAACCCAAACCCCATAAACCAAAACCCACCACAACCCCCCAAACATTACCCCCCCAACCAAAAAAAACCCCAAAAAAACCCCCCCCCCCCCAAACCAACCAAAACAAAACCCAACAAAAAACCCAAAACAAAAAACTACCCCCAAACAAACCCAAAAACCAAACCAACCCCCCCCCCAAAACCCCCCCCCCCCAAATACCCCCCAACCACCCCCACCAAAAAATCAACCCCCCCCCCCCACATAAAAAAAAAACACCCTACATCCAAAAACAACCAAAACAAAACAAAAACCACCCACCAAAAAACCCCCCAAAAAACCCCATAACCCAACCCCCCCAACCCCCCCCAATCAACCCCCAACCCAAAAAAACCCCCAAAAAAAAAAACCCCCCCCCCACAAAAAAACCCCCACCAACCACCCCCAACACAAAAAACCAATTAATCAACCCAAATAACCCCCAAAAATAAACACAACAAAACCAAAATCCCTAACACTAAAAACCCAACAAAAAAACCCAAAAAAAAACCCCCCCCCCCACAACACCAACCCCAACCCCCAATAAAAAAATAACAACAAAAAACCACAAACCCCCAACCCCCAAAAAAACAACCCCAAAACCAAACCCAACCCCCCCCCCCAAAAAAACCCCCCCCACCCCAAAAAAAAACACCAAAAAAAAAACCACCAAAAACAAACCCCCCCCAAAAACCCAATCCACCCCTAACCAAAAAAACCACCCCACCCCAAAACCAAAACCCAAAAACCCCAACCCCAAACCCCCCAAACCCCCACCTACCCAAAAAAACCCACAAACACCCTACACCACCCCCCCAATCACCCCCCCCCCCAAACCCCCCCCCCCCATACTTCACCCCCCCAAAAACCAAAAAAACATCAACCCCAACCCCCCACCCACAAAAAAACAACCCCCAAACCCACAACCCCAACAATCACCCACCAACACCCACAAAACACCCAACCCAAACCCAACCCAAAAAATCCAAAACAACCATCAAAACAAATAAATCAAAAATTATCAACAAACCATCCCCCCTATAAAAAATCCCAAACAAACCCAAACCAACCCCAAAAACCCCAACCATTCAAAACATCCACACCCCCCCCCAAACATACAAAACCAAAACCCCCAAAATCAACCCCCCCCACTAAAACCAACACAAAATTCCCCCACCCCCAAAAAAAACAATAACCAACAAACACCCCAAAATACAACCCCACCAAAAACCCACCCCCCCCATAAACCCCCCCACAACCTAAAATCCCACCAAAACAACATACCCAAAACACCCCCCCCCAAACCCAAACCCCACAAAAACCCCCAAAACAACCCCCCCCCCCCAACACAAAAAACCCCACCCCCAATCCAAAAAAAAAAAAAAAACCAACCAAAACAAAAAAAAAAAAAAAACCCAACCAATCAACAACAAAACCCAAAAATATCCCACCTATCAACCAACACAAAAATTACACCAAAATTTCACAATTAACCTTACAACCACATAACAAACAACCCCAAACCCAAACCCACCCATCACAAACCCCCACCCCATAACCCAAACCAAATTCCAAAAAAAAACCCAAACTCCACAAAAAATAAAACAAACACACCAACCCCAATTCCCCACAAAACCCACCCCCAAACCCAACACAACCCACCACCCAACCCAAACTACCTAAAATACCCACCCAACCACCCACTTATTCCTAAAATCCCAAAAAAATCCCACACCACAACAAAAATAACAACCCCCATAAATTCCCCATCCAAATCAAAAAACCTAAATCAATCCCAAAAACCCCAACCCACATTCAAATAAAAATCAACAAACCAAAAATAAAACCCCCCCAAAATCCCCCATCCCCCCAATTAAACCAAACCACAAAAAACATTCAAACCCATAAAAAAATCCTACTAACCCAAAAAAAAATTAACCAAAAACAAAAAAAAAAAAACCCAACTACAAATCACCCATAACCCACCCCCAACTAACCCCCTCAAACAAAATTCATCCCATATCCCCCAAACAAACAAAAATACCCCCCAACAAAAATCCAAAAAACCATCAAAACCCTTCCCCCAAAAAAAAAAAAAACAATCAAAAAAAAAAAACCAAAAAACAAACAATCACCCAACAAACATTAAACCAAAAAAAAAACCATTCCCCAAATAAACCAAAACCCCCCCCCAACATTCACATTTCCCACAAAACAAAAAAAAAAATCCCCCAACAAACCCCAACAACCTCAAAAAAAAAAAACCACACCAAAACAACCATACTCTACAAAACCCACTCTAAACCCTAATAAACAAAAAACCCCAAAAAACAAAAAAAAATTTAACCAAACACAAACACCAACACCAATTATCCCCCCCAAAAACCATACCCATAACAAAATCCCAAACACCCTAAACCCCAAAATAAACCAAAAACTACCAACCCCAAATAAAACAAAATAATACCCCATTTCCCCAACATTTAAATCCAAAACAAATACCCAAACCCCACAAACTACCACCCCCCCCCATATACCCCAAAACTAAAAAACCTCACAAAAATCATTAAACAAACCCATAATCCCAATAACCCAAAACTCCCAACAACTCCCTCCCCATCCAATCCACAAATTAAAATAAACCATAACAACCCCACTAAAAAACACCAAAAAACTCAAACCCCCAATCCAACCAAACTTCAAACCAAACCATAAAACCATATACCACCACCCATAAACTATTAAAATAACCCAAAAATAAACATATAAAATCCCCCCCCAAAAAATCATCAAAATAAAAATAAAAACCAAACCAAATCCCCCATTCCAACAATCCCTACCCCCCACTTCACCAAACATCCATAATAAAAAAACACAAAACAAAAAACCACCACTAATCAAACCCCAAAAAACCCCATCACCAAAAAACCACCAACCCCTTTTTAAAAACTCCCCATCCTTACAATCCAAACCAAATAAAACAAACAAAAACTTACTAAAAACCTTAACCTAAAAACCCCCCACCACACCCACACAAAAACAAAAAATAAAAAACATTAATCCAAAAATCCATTTAACCAAAAAAACTACAAACACCAACTCAAAAAAACAAAACATTTAATCAAATTTAAAAATTAAAAAACATATACAACAATAAAACTTCCCCCCAAAAAAACAAAAAAATCAATACCCAAAAATAAAAACACATAAATCCATTAAAACCAAAAAAAAAAAACAAAAACATAAACAAACTCCCCTCCCAATAAACAAAACAACCCATTAAAAAAAAAAAATTAAAAAAAACCAAAAAAAAAACCATCCAATAAAAAAAAACAACAAACAAAACCCAAAAAAAATAAAAACACACATAAACCAAAATACACCCAAAAAAAACCCTAAAAAAAACACAAAAACAAAATAAACCCCAACAACAAAAAAAAAACAACCAAACAAAAACCCATACACCCATCAAATCTCAAACCCCCCCAACAAAAACCCCACCCAACAATCACCCCCCCAATTCTAAATACCCAAAACAACAAAAACAACAAAACAAACCAAAAATTCAAAACAACACCCACTAAACTTCAAAAATTACAAAAACATTAAAAACAAAAAAAAAAAACAACCCCCCAAAAATAATACCACAACCCAAAACAACCTATTAAAAAAAAAATACCCACATCACACAAAAACCAAAAAAAAACCCCACAACCCAACCACAATAAAAAATAATAAATACAATCCTCGCTCCTCAGGGGGGGGGGGGCAAGTCCCCGTTTTGCCTTTTCTGTCTAAGCCCCGAACGAATGTCAGCCAGCCCTTTCACTTCTATCAAAATCACGATCTGAGATCATTTTACAGAGGACTCCCCTGTTTGATCCAATCAAGCCATCCATCAGGCGGTTCAACCAGGGGGACCTCATTCAACGGGGGTTTCTTCGCAATGGGGGAGGGCCAACTATTAGCCCACAGATCCTCACTAGTGGGGGGGGGCGACGGGGGAATGGGGGGTGGGGGCCGGGTAGGTGGGGGGGTGGGGGGGGGGTCTAAACACATTTGTGGAATAGAAGGTTTGGACCAGACATAGAGGGGTAAATCACAATATGGATACTCTAAGTCACTGATCAGAGATTGGCCTTAGAACAAAGTCACTGAAAGCAAAGATACTAATTTCTAACTGATGTTTATAAATAGCGTCAAACGGAAAGGGGGAATCTAGATACCATCTTATGAAAATTTCTGCAACTTCGACACCAATGCAATAATTGACAGCAAACTGGACCCAGGAATCACATAGGTAGCCGAAAATGCCCAATTCAATAAACTCATCAATTTTAAAGCTCCACAGCAATTTAATAAATTTGATAATAGAGAGCAGGGAAATAAAGGTAGGACAAACTTTGAGCGGCCAAGAAATGACTATCGCGACAGAAACTCACAGTTCAATGACCAAAAGTTCAATGAAAGAAAACCGTTGAACCAAGGAAAAAGATGGTGTAAATGGTGCAAGAAGGATAACCATAACACTGAATTTTGTAGAAGGAAACCTTCAAACATTGCTGCAATGAAGTCGGGGACGCAAAGATTAAAGGTTAATCCTAAGGGACAACAGGAACCTTATCACCCCCCAGTTTGTGAGGATGTTATTTGTAATGGGGTCACCATAAGGTGCCTTTATGATACAGGTTTGGATTATGATTCAGTTGTGAAGTCTAGCCTAGTGGACCCAAGTCAGTATACCACAGAAACAGTGGAAATACAAGGGGCGACTAAGGACATACCACTCATGACACTTCCCATCGCAAGGATAACGGTGAAAACTCGCTATGTGGAAGGAGAAATCAGAGCAGCAGTGATAGATGAACCAATCTACCCTCTGATATTGGGGTGTAGATACGTCTTCTTGGGGAACCCCGAGAAACCTGTGATCATGGCGACAGTGCAGACCAGGTCACAGAAGAAGGAGGAAGAAGGTGAACCTATAAATGCTCATCTAGAGGAGATGAGGAAGGCGCAGGCTGAGGATAGGACACTCAAGCCCTGTTTTAAAAAATTGCCCAAATGCCACACACCTCCGAGCAAGGGGGAATATTTCATGAAGAACAAACTATTATACAGGAAGACAGGAACTAGATCCACTGGTCACGGACAGTTAGTTCTTCCCAAGATATATAGGGCAAACTTAATAAGGAGCTTACATGTTGGAAAAGATGGTGACCATGAGAAAGTCGGTACCATCTGCCAAAAGATTGCTCGAAAATACTATTGGCCCGACGTAAATGTCGATGTTGAAAACTTTGTAGAAGCATGTGGCGTATTTCATGAGGGAACACCCACAAAGGGAAAATATGTGCAGGACCTAGAAACGCCACGGGGCAACTTTAGGCCTGAAAGGAAAACTAATTATACTCGGGTAGACAAAGTGGAATGGGAGCCCCCTTTTCACACCCAGTCTTCACTTGAATGGATTAACATGGCCACTATGCGAAGAGTACAAAGAAGAAATTTTACCCAGGATAGGATGACAATCCCTCGGTCAGACTTATATAAACTGGAAGAACAGACAAGAGAGCGAAGATCTCTCATAAACAATCTAAAGTGGGGAGACAAACCCCAGAAAAAAATTGGTAGTGGTCGATTTGTGAGTGATGATTCTAGGAAGAAAAGTCCTCATTATAGAGCTTCTAATGGACGGGACCCGATGGGTTCCATGAAAAATAAGTATGATAAATTAAAGATCCAGATGTAGCCCTATTAAGGACCTGGACAGATGAGAAGGCGGAAGAGACTGTTACCTCATCTTATCAATATGTGAACGAACTGACTAATCGTTTGAAAGCTGGATGGAAACTGGCAAATGATAATTTGAAGCAAGCCAGGAAGAAACATGCAGCATATTTTAATAGGAAGGCAAAGGACAGGGAACTGGCAGTCGGAGAGAAGGTGCTGCTTCTACTACCCGGAAGCCAGAATAAATTACAAATTGGTTGGCAAGGTCCATATACGGTTTTAGAGAAGGTGTCTAGAACAAACTATAAAATTGACAAAAAGGGGAAGGAAAAAGTTTATCATGTAAACCTGTTAAAGAAGTATCTGGACAGACCACTCCAGGAAAGCACCCCCTTATTGACCTTGGCTATTGCAACCCAGATGCAAAAAGAACCACTCACCTCACATGAATACCCATTACATCCTTGTGAAACCGCAGCACAGGTAAAAGTCAGTAAGCACCTGACTAAAAACCAGAGGGAGAGAGTTCAACAGGTTCTGGAGGAACATACAGATGTATTAACAGATAAACCAGGCCATACAAATTTGCTACAGTATGACATGAAACTGGTAGACTCAAACCCAATCTGTATGAGAGCCTATTCTATTCCGTTCGCGAAGGAGAAGGCATTGAAGGAAGAAATAGAGTATTTGTTGAAGGAGGGGATTATTTCGCACAGTGAATCATCTTTTAGTTCTAGTGTCGTTTTGTTGAGAAAACCGTCTGGGGAACACAGACTGTGCATAGATTACAGGAAACTGAATGCTGTCACAGAAGGACAAGTGGATCCATTACCAGACACAAAACAGTTATTTGCCAGACTGAACAAGGCAAAATACTTTTCAAAGGTGGATCTGAGTAAAGGCTATTACCAGATCCCAGTGAAGCCTGAAGTGAGACCTTATTTGGCTTTTAGCACTTCGGATGGACATTATGAATTCAATATGCTACCATTCGGACTGAAAAATGCTCCGAGTGTGTTTTCAAGGATGATGCGAAAATTGTTGGATCCCCTGAATAACCCATGTATCACGAATTTCATGGATGATATTCTCGTCGCCACAGAGACATTTGAAGAACACATTGAAGCTCTGGAGATGTTGTTTGATAGACTTCGGGAGGCGAATTTGACTGCTAGGCCAACAAAATGTTGTATTGGATGCAAAGAGTTGGAATTCTTGGGACACACTGTATATCAGGGTAATATGACCCCTGATCCTAAGAACTTGGAAAAACTGCAGAGAGCACCTAGGCCGCAAACAAAAAAGGACGTGCGATCATTTGTGTCGTTAGGCGGATTTTATCAGAAATACATCAAAAATTTTAACGCTATATGTGCTCCTCTGACTGATTTGACTCGCAAGGGACTTCCAGATAAAATTATTTGGACTGCACAATGTGAACTAGCGTTCCAAGAGTTAAAGGAAAAACTCACTAGCAAGCCTATTCTCAAACTGCCTGATTTGACACAGGACTTTGTCTTAAGAACCGATGCAAGTAATGTAGGACTAGGAGGGGCTTTGTTGCAAAGATCATCTTCACCTGATGGGGAACTGAAACCAGTCGCTTATGCAAGCCGCAAATTGAATAAGGCGGAACAAGGATACTCCACAAGCGAAAAAGAATGTTTAGCGTTAATCTGGGCAATAAAGAAGTTTCAAATCTATCTGTATGGTAGGACTTTTGTGGTGGAGACGGACCATCAGCCTCTCGTATTTTTATCTCAGGCTAAGCATGAAAACGCAAGATTGCTGAGGTGGTCTTTATTGCTTCAACCTTATCAGTTCAGTATCCAATATATCCCAGGCAAATTGAATGTCGGTGCAGATTTCCTCAGTCGGCACCCCTGTGATCAAAATTAGAGTAGTGGCAGACGTGAGGAGTAATTTTACCTATGTGTATCGCTGGTTTTGGAACTTGCCATAGGCATGTTTTCAAGTGGGGAGATGTGTAGTGAAATTGACAGAGATACAACGGTAAAATACCTCCAAGGATAACATATAAGGATAAAAACATAATGCGTAGGCTGCTGATAGACATGATCGCCCAGACCGCGGGTCATCACCCTCCATAAGAATTGACTTGCTAGACAGGAGGGGAACGGCGGATGAAAGGAAAAAAATATGACTGGAAAGATTGCGTGAGACTAGAAAGGCTAAGGAGACGCAATTGGGGGGGAAACGGAGAAAAGTCACGTTTCCCAAGTTGACATAAAAAGTAAGCAACTCGACAGAAGGGACCATAGATATGTTACGCCACAGTCATTTATTGGACGCTTTTGCGATACCAAGCCCTTGATTTGAATTCAGCGGCTAAAACGCAGATGTTTGGAATATTACAAAAAGTAAAAAGTAAATTTTTCTTAATATTAATGTTAGGAATATAAAAATTAGCTGGCCGGATGGCCCATTCTGAGCAGTGAACTAATATGGTCTTAATTTTACAAACGGATAGATAATATTGAAGATAATGACAAAAGACAGTGTTGTTCACATCATCGACAGACTGTATTGAATCTAAAAGTGTCGCTAATTGCACAAAAAAACACGACCTCGAGACGCAAGTGTTCAAATCTACGTAGTATGGAAGAGAGGGACATTGGTGGTGGCTGTGTCTAAAAATAACTTTTAACGACAAAATTTTGGAGGGGAGAGAAAGGTTGGTTCAAAAATCAAGTACATTTTGTAGAAACACAAGTAGAGACGGACAGACTAACAGATAACCATCCATACTTGACTGAAGCATGACTGAAATGACTTTAGTGTAGGAAATTTGAATTTAAAATAAACCTAGGCAGTGATTGGCCACAGACAATCATATCATTAGCGCTCAGACGCGAAAGTGGGGCCATTCTTCAATAGTTGTTCAGTGATAGACACAGATTTTAAAGTGTGGTGATTTCCATATGAAAGAAAGTGAAAGAAATTTAGGGACGCCATACTATAGCCAGCAGCTCAGCTGAGTTTTGCTAGCAATTCTGTGTTATTTATTCATAATCTGAGCTGCGAGTTTCTGTTGTCAACAAAGCAGTGTCTATTCAGTTGGTGACTTTACTCGAGTGTATCTGTGCAGTACTTGTGACAGAGACCACCATTATTGCCCGCCAGCACGGAGAGGTGGGACCACCTGATTTCAGCACCAGAGCTACAACGACAAGATGAGTGAGCCTCTGGTCTGCTGGACATTCACCAACGCTGTGTAGTTACTAATACCCCATAAAAATTCCCACCATTTTCTGGACACTGTGTAGTCAATATAGACAGGTGTGATGAGGCCACCCCAACAGCACAAACATTAACTATCCTCCCAAGTAGATGACTACTAGAACATTTTAATAAAACTAACTAGTATAGTACATATATATGTACACTATTGCATTTATGATATAATATTCCATGCATTTCTTTCATAATCTCTAAATCCTTTTAAGTTCTGGTCAACCTAAAAAATTGATCCAGAACAAAATAAATGTAATTCTATCAAAAAAATTTTTACACACGTGAGTTAGTTCAGTGTATTTTAACACTTGTTAATATTATTAGTCTTGTTAAATATCTGTGGGTATATCTATAACCTATTACACCACACTACATATCATAACCCTAGACACTTTACGTAGCCACATTCATTAAAAAAAAATTAAGTGTGAGGTCGTAGTGGTAGCAAGAAAGGCCTTCTGACAATTCTCAACTACATTTTATCTCAGGAGCCTTCACAGCTGGCCTCATACAATTACATTTAGTAATATCAACATCATACAATACCATCAAACACCACTACAGCTGACATGGCCACTGCTTCTCCCCACATAGAGCAGGTATCAACCAAGGTTAAAATGTAAGCATTTCTCTTCATGGTCCTAGTGAGGGGTCCAACAATATCCACTGCAACACGTTCAAAAGGGGTTCCCATAATGGGCATTTCTCCCAGTGTTGCTGGTGCAGTCCTTTGCTTAGGAGCTACTCTTTGGCATTCTGGACAGGATCTTACATATCTCTTTATGTCCTCTGTGATTCCTGGCCAGAAGTAGTGACAGGCTATCCTTTGTCCAGTGGCCCCTATTCCCATATGTCCACTGAAGGGTATAGCATGTCCTAGCGTCATAACCTTCTCCCTGTAAGATTTTGGCACTACAAGCTGTCCATGCCCTTTAGGTCCTGTTCCAGCTTTTCTGTATAGTAGGCCATTCTTCATATACAAGTCTCCTTTCTCTGGAGGGTTATGTGCTTTAGGCAATTTGCCAAAGCAAGGCTTCAATGTGCTGTCTGCTGCTTGAGCCTTTTTCATCTCTTCTGGATGAGTATTGATAGGATTCTCCTCCATTTTCCTGGAGCTTTCCCTGGTCTGGACTGTTGCCATAACTACAGGTTTTATAGGTTCTCCAAGGAAAACATACCTACACCCCAAAATCAAAGGGTAAATAGGGTCGTCCATCACTGCTGCTTTGATTTCTCCTTCCACATAGCGAGATCTTATGTTGATTCGAGCTATGGATAATGTCATGGTTCATGCTCCCTTGATCGGTCCTCTGATTTCCACGGTTTCTGTGGTTATCTGGTCAGGACTCACTAGAGAAGAGCACACAACTGAATCGAAGTCCAATCCTGTGTCATATAAACACAGTACTTGAATGCCGTTCACGGTCACTTCCTCACAGACAGGGGGATGATGGAAGTCCTTCTGACGTACTGCTATTTCCTTCCTTCCCTGCTTCCCTGTTGTAAGACATGCAGCATGATAAGGGGGATTCTTCCTTCTGCAGTCCGCAGTATTGTGGTTACTCATTAGACAAGTTTTACACCGCTTTCCTTCCTTCCGGTAAGGTGTCTTATCCGATCTTAGAGGGTTTTTGTCATTTTGGTCAAATCTTTGTTTGTTCCTTGTGGTATGGTCCTTTTGTTCATATTTGGTATAGTTTTGTGATGATTTGAAGTTTTCGCCCTGCTCCTTCTTCTTATTTCCTAATAATTCTGCCTGAGCTGCTTAGATATCTCTCAGCAACAGTTACAATATCTTCCAATCTCTCTGCTCCTTGTTCCATGATAAACTTCCTCATTTCTTGAGGCATGGACTCTTTCACTTGCTCCATCATTATCATTTCTTTCAGATCCTGACACTTTCCTAAACTACTCCATTTTTCCAAATAGGTTTCCAATCTAGCAGAGAATTGGTGATAGTTTTCTCCTGGAAGAAGTTTAGCTGTTCGGAATTTCTTTCTATATGATTCTGAGTTCTTTTCATATCTCACAAGCAGTGCCTGCTTCAGGATTTCATAATCTTCCTGGTCATCTCTTGAGAGCTTCAAATATACATCGTAGGCCACACCTCTCAATCCCTGAGATAGTTTAAGACTCCACTTTTCTTTCACTAAGCCATAGGTAGTGGCAAGTCTTTCGTATCTATCCAGGTACGACTCAATGGCGTCTTCTTTCTCAACAAATGGGTCCAGATGAAAATTCATGGCCCCCACTTGAGGTGCTCTGGCTGGAGCTACTCTCAGAGTGAGGTGAGCTACCACCATTATTGCCAGTAGTTGCCTGAATTTCGAGCTCTTTTAATCTCAATTGATGGTCTCTCTCTGCTTGTAATTTCCTTTCCTCAGATTCAATTTTCTTTGCCTCATTTTCAGCCTCCAATTTCTTGACTTCCGCTGCTAATTTGCTTTCTTCAACTTCTAATCTTTTGGCTTCTCTCTCAGCGTCCAGTCTTTTGTCATCTCTCTCAGCTTCCAGTCTTTTGGCTTCTCTTTCAGCTTCCAGTCTTTTGTCTTCTCTCTCAGCTTCCAGTCTTTTGTCTTCTCTCTCAGCTTCCAGTCTTTTGCCTTCTCTCTCAGCTTCCAGTCTCTTGGCTTCTCTTTCAGCTTCTACTTGCAATTTCCTTTCCTCTCTATCCATGTGTTTGTCCACTTCTGTTGTGACATACTGAATAAGAGCATCACCTGTAATATTTATTTCCTTACCCATCTGCATGACCGCAGTTCTGAACTTCACTAGATCAGCCATGGCGTTACTTAGAAAGGGTATGTAAATTTACTATATCCAAATATTATAATTAAACTTAATTAATTTAAATGAACAAATAATTTCTGTGCAACTTTGTGAGCATCAACTATTTACTGAGTACTAAATGGTACTCCTCCTAAGAAAACAATAAAAAATAATGTTATAGAATATATATATATTTGTTTAATGTGTTTCTTCTGTTATCTATGGGGGGCACAAGATAGAGTTAGTAGATAGATGAATAGACTAAGTATGGCTCAAGGTGTATAGAAATATCCCAGGAACGAGACCTCATTGTGGCGTGAGGTTTTTATTTGTCTCTAGGATCAGTGTAGTACTGACAATTACAGAAATAGAATTTCTGCAGAAAAGGGTGAAGTCCCAGTGTCTGAGAGAACTACTGGTATCACAAATTGGTTACGGATGTGAATGATCTGATCTCGAAAAATTAGTAGAGAGGAGACCGACATAAATTGCCACCTCCGCTGTGTAACTAACTGTGATATTAAGACAAGGAAACAGATTTTACTTAACAATGATAAAATTGACAAGTCTTCAAATACAATTTCCTTATAATTTTTTTAGTATATATACTATCTACTCTTGTGCTGAAGGATGGATGTTGAAACAATGGAATATAATGGATTTGTAAGTTTACAAATGATTTATATGTGTGTGTGTGTGTGTATATATATGTATGTATATATGTATATATATATATATATATATATATATATATATATATATATATATACATATATATATATATGGTATGTGTATATATATATATATATATATATATATATATATATATATATATATATATATATATATATATATATATATATATATATATATATATATATATATATATATATCACAAGTCTTCCAATTATAGGAAACAAATTGCAATCACTTATAGTAAATGTATCAGCTGTGCTGTTAATTCAGTATATAACATTTATCATTCATTCATTCATAACCCTCCACTCCCAAAGGAGCATAGGCCTTCAACAAACACATGCCAAGTCCTCCTGTCCCGTGCCATCATCTCAAGTTCTTTCCATGTTCTCCTCATCATTTTCACCTCTGTTTCCAACTCTCTTCTCCATGTACTTCTTGGTCTTCCTCTGCCTCTCTTGCCCTGGGGGTTCCAGAACAAGGACGGCCTTGTAATGCTATCAGCAGGTTTCCTCAGTGTGTGTCCTATCCATCGCCATCGTCTTCTTCTCATCTCTTGTTCCACTGGCACTTGTCTAGTTCTTGTCATCATTTCCACGTTGGTAACCTTGTCATACCATTTTAATCCCTCTATTCTACGCAAGCACCCATTTATGAAAGTCTGTAGCTTTTTGGTTGTTGTCTTTGTTGTTCTCCATGTCTCCGAGCCATACAATAGGACTGACTTCACATTTGAATTGAAGATTCTTATTTTCGTGTTGGATCCGATTTCTCTTGATCTCCATATATTTCCCAATGCAATGAAAGCTCCTCTTGCCTTTTGTATTCTTATTTTGATATCGCTGTCTGTCCCTCCAACTTTGTCTATATTACTGCCAAGATATGTGTATGATTCTACATCTTGAATTGGTGTTTCTTCAAGTTCAACCCTGTTATCATTACCTGCATTTATTCTCATTATTTTTGTCTTTTCCCTGTGTATTTTCAGACCCAATTGCTGTGACCTCTCATCGAGTGTTTTCAATTTGTCCTGCATCTGATTAGGTTATGGGACAGAAGAGCCAAGTCATCAGCAAAATCCAGATCATCCAAGTCGCTTTCTCGTCACTGACAGTTACTTTGCTCACAATGCTGACAGAAATGGTACTAATGTGTACTCATCTCTTGGAATAGTTCGGTCCGTAATTTCTTGCACACAACACCCGCTGATGGTCGTTTTGTTAGCCCACCCAAGACTGAGGGGGACTAAAGAGGTTGATCCTGTGCAATCACTGTGCTCCTGCGACGTTCCAGTCAGCTGGATTGACACGACATACGTCCTCAGGTTTGATGACACGAATAAAACCCTCCAAGATTTAAACAGGCCAGGTTTTTACTCGACTAGTGAAGCAGGCTGCAGGTCAATGCACTCCGGTAAGCAATAAATCAAGGTTGACAGCTTCTCTTCTTCAGTCGGTCGGTGGTATCTGGCTTCGTGTTGGTGTTGCGTGTTTTTGCATAAAATCTCGCCCGATTATATAGGCAGGTGAAGTAACTTCTACTGCTTAAGGAAAGCGTTTGGTTGGTTCCTGGCGGGGCAAGCTGATTGGTTTTCTGCAGTTTTGTACCATGCCTCGTACCGTCCTTGACCTAGACGAGTCCTGAACAAAACAGGGCTTATGGCTAATTTTATTCTGTTTTTTCCGCTATATTGGGTGACAAGATGGCCGCAACCGACATCCAAAAAACAGGGCTTAAGTTTTTTCCTGGCGTAACTTTTTGTAATTTATTCCGGCTCAGCAACTGTGCGTTGATTGGCTGGGGCAAATTTGTATCCCGACCTTATGATTAAACTAAGAAGTGGGTTTACACACTCGTTTCACGACAGTGTGTCAGACCAATGAATAAATGTGTCATCTGGGTCGGATCAAAGAATGAATGTGTCATATGGGTAAACAGTCCAATTAATAAATGAATGTGTATGTGGGTCAGACCAATGAATGAATGTGTCATGTGGGTCAGACCAATGAATGAATGTGTCATGTGGGTAAAAAGTCCAATTAATAAATGAATGGGTATGTGTGTCACACCAATGAATGAATGTGTCATGTGGGTAAAAATTCCAATTAATAAATGAATGGGTATGTGTGTCAGACCAATGAATGAATGAATGTCATGTGGGTAAAAAGTCCAATAAATAAATGAATGAGTATGTGTGTCAGACCAATGAATGAATCTGTCAAATCGGTAAAAAGTCCAATTAATAAATGAATGGGTATGTGTGTCAGACCAATGAATGAATGTGTCATCTGGGTCAGACCAATGAATGAATGTGTCATATGGGTAAAAGGTCCAATTATAAATGAATGTGTATGTGGGTCAGACCAATGAATGAATGTGTCATGTGGGTCAGACCAATGAATGAATGTGTCATGTCGATAAAAAGTCCAGTTAATGAATGAATGTGTAATGTTAGTAAAAAGTCCAATTAATTAATTAATGTGTCATGTGAGTCAAAGACCAGTGAAAAAATATATCATGTGAGTAAACGACCAATTAATAAATGAGTGTGTCATATGAGTTAGAGATCAAATTATGAATGAACTTCTTTATTTCGTCGTTCAGGACGCATGGGACTGTGACAAAACGTTTGTACATGTACTTTTTGAGCCCCTCTCTCATTCCTTCATCCGCTTTTTATTTGGCAAATTTCATGCACCTTCAACATTTTGCCTTGCCGCTCCCAGACTTGTTTACGTTTCGCCAGGTGAATGTAATAATACCAGGGTAATTAGACCTGGCATCGGATAATACTTTTATCACGTAAGTCGCCTTGCCACCTTTGATAGAGGCGATCTGCGTTTGTACAATATGGTCAAATACGATCGATGAAGAGAAAGCCGTCTGAGAGATGGACAAAGACAAAGATGATAAGTAGATAGTCGCTTCAGCGGCTCCATCCCTGTGTAATTATTACTGATGACCTGGCAGAGGAGACAATCTGGGCGGGAGTATTAAAGCATTATTAGAAAGAGGTCATGCGATGGAATTTTAAAATGTAATATTTTAAAACACGCCGGGGTATTATGATTTAAACACCCCAACCCACATAGTTAAGAGCTTACGATTGGCTTGATTTGAGAGACGGGATACACAATGGTTCTCATTGGAAAATTCGTCGGAAGTACAATCTGGGATTTGAACTGAAAATTGGAAATATAATCTAGCGATATCGACGTCACAGATCAGACTGCATCGCAACATCAAACTAGCAATTCACCAGAGCCAGAAAGAGAAGGAGCGGACAGAGGATTCCAAAATTATAAGTGACAGATCGAAGTATTTGTGCAACTTTAAAACTAAAAAAGTAAACCCGCATTTTAAAATACAGAGACTGGAAACTTCAAGGACCAAGATCGCAGTATTTGCACAACTTTGAAACTTACAAGTAAACCCGCATATTTAAATACAGAGACTGGAAACTTAAAGGACCAAGATCGAAGTATTTGAGCAACTTTAAAACTTAAAAGTAAACTCGTATTTTTAAATACAAAGACTGGAAACTTAAAGGACCAGGATCGTAGTATTTGGGCTGACTTAAAAGTGAACCAGCAATTACAAATACAAAAACTGGAGACCTAAGGAATCAGATCACACGTCATAAGAGGAATACAAAATTTCCAGACCAAGTGATCCGAAAGCTAGTGTCCATTCTAACTGTGCCAGGCGTTTGTGTTCCCAAAATTTACTTTGGGGTAAGTGTAAACATTTATTTTACAAATGTGAATTTGACATGTTTTCCTTGATAAGTGGTTATATATATGAGGCTGGCAACCTCAACATATGAAAATAGTATGTTCATAAACCACAGCGGCAAGCGCTGGTGTTTGCTTTATGCTATCTCACGCAGAAACACGAAAGCAGCAGTGATAACAACCGGATACTGGGACAGATTGGTGATACGACTGGTACTGGTGTAGATAGACTGGCTGAGTGTCACTCTTGAAGTTGTAGTATGGAAAGGTGAGACCTCCGGGCAACGCCGGGTACTTACAGTCAAGAATGTAAATGTTCTAATATATGTGCCGCTGTTAATGACGTATAGCTAACGTCGGGCTTACAGGTGGCCGACTAAGTGTGTGGGTGTGTAGATGCACATAGACGCGAATGCCGTGTGGTATTAATTAAGTTGACAACCAATCACCCACACCAATGCACATATAGAAGTGACTGACATCTTAAACTTTGCATACTAGGAAATGCAGTAACAGCTGTAACGTTTATACACTGTTTATTTGACTGGAACAAGAGACACGTAAACAATCCTAGTAAACGGTACTTGGTACATAGCAAACGATCACTGTCACGAGTTACAGGGTACAGTACATCATGGAAACATCGTATAACTATGCTCTCCACCTTCACTCCTCTGACAATACAATACATGAGCCGACAACAGTTCCTGGCTCTAAGATAATATAAATACTCCTCCAACTCTTCTGGCAATGCAATACATGAGCCGAATAAAGTTCCTGGCTCTAAATAATCTTCCAACTCTTCTGGCAATGCAATACATGAGCCGAATAAAGTTCCTGGCTGTAAGATAATATAAATACTCCTCCAACTCTTCTGGCAATGCAATACATGAGCCGAATAAAGTTCCTGGCTCTAAATAATCTTCCAACTCTTCTGGCAATGCAATACATGAGCCGAATAAAGTTCCTGGCTCTAAATAATCTTCCAACTCTTCTGGCAATGCAATACATGAGCCGAATAAAGTTCCTGGCTCTAAGATAATATAAATACTCCTCCAACTCTTCTGGCAATGCAATACATGAGCCGAATAAAGTTCCTGGCTCTAAATAGTCTTCCAACTCTTCTGGCAATGCAATACATGAGCCGAATAAAGTTCCTGGCTCTAAGATAATATAAATACTCCTCCAACTCTTCTGGCAATGCAATACATGAGCCGGATAAAGTTCCTGGCTTTAAATAATATAAACTTTCTTCTTACCTCCTCTGCTCTGGCACTACAATACAATATCTAATACACATTGCACAATCTTAATACGAGCCTTCTATCCCAGGCTTTAGAATTATCATGGGGAGTCTTCAACATTTATATTCCACCAGAAATATCTCCCCGAAAACACAGTAAGAAAACATGGCTACCAGCCCGGTCAAGCGCCCAGAGCGAACTGTCACGAGATATCTCGCATATCAGTCCCGCCAAACAGTCACGCATGCGCCGTTACCGCGACCCGTGAACTGTTCTCAATCTCGCAGGTACGAGAAGGTTCTGGAACAAACAAGTCAAGGGAGGTAACAACTAAATCTGACCTGACATGCAAAAAATATTAATGTTTAAATCCCCTTGCTTAAAAAACTGACTTTAACAAGCAGCAACCCCAGACTCCGACTGGAGCAGTGATGAGTGATGATTACATCACATGTGCCTCAAGTGTAGCATACAATTTTGTGAGATATCTTGTTAACTGTAATTCAGGCAAATCGTTGCTTTCGCGCTGTCCAAGCACATATTTTTCCACTTTTATACCCAGAAGAATATTGGTGATTTCTAATCATCTTCCCGGACTCAACCCTTTGAAAATAAAGTTCGTTCGTTCCCTCCCTATGTTACGCTGTGTATACTCTTACTTACTTAGACATTCCCGTTCTACCGTGAGGTGTAGAGGTTTGGAAGAGAGAGCGCCAGACTATCCTATCAGCTGTCTTCCTCCTGGCCTGGTTCCATTCTAGTCCTCGGTCCTTCAAAGATTGTCTAATGTTGTCCTCCCAGCGGACTCTGGGTCGTCCTGGGGGTCTGGATCCTTGGCTCTTTGTTTCCCATGCTTGTCGTGGTAGCCGATCTTCTCCCATTCTGCAGAATGGCCAAACCATCTTAGTTGGGACTGTTCTACTTGGGTCTGCAGGGGGTGGGATTTAAGGCCTTGACGTATCGTCTGGTTGCGTACCATGTCTCTTCTTGTTACTTCAACCACCTTCCTCAAATACCTCATTTCTGAGGTTTGGATCTGGCTTTTGTGGGTTGTAGTCATTGCCCATGACTCGCATCCATATGTCAAGACTGGGACATAGGTGAAGCGGTATACAGCCATCTTCGTTTTCTTACCAACCTCTCTCTTGCTGAGGAATCCTCGATTTATGGCCTGAAAAAGTCTCCCAGCTGCTGCTTTTCGAGTGGCCAACTCTTCTTTGATGCCTCCCTTTCGGTCAATAATAGCTCCGAGGTATTTAAAGTGGTCTACCTGCTCCAGGACCTGTTCTCCCAGCTTAATCTGATGTCTTCTTTCTTCTCGTGATATCACCATGGATTTTGTTTTAGAGCTGCTTATGACCATCCCTCTCTTCTCCAGCTCTTCCTTCCAGACTTGCAGGTTGAATTGGAGATGTGCCTCTGATTTAGCAATCAGGGCAACATCATCAGCAAATGCCAGCTCTGAAATACAGACCTGTTTCATCTTCCAGTACCCCACTGAATACTTTCTTGTTCTCTCCTTACATGCCTTAATGACATCGTCCATGAGGAGTATGAAACGGTAAGGTGACAGGATATCACCTTGTCTTACACCAGTGGTGGTCCTGAACTCTTCTGACTTATGTTTGCTGTCCTCACATAATTTCTGCAAGACTTGTAGAAGCTTTGTATAGCATGAATCAGAGGTGCTGGAATGTTCTTCCTTGCCAAACAATCCCAAAGTTTGCTCCAGGGGACCCTGTCAAACGCCTTTTCCAGATCTGTGAAACAAAGATGGATCTCACTCTAAGGCCGCTTACACACGAGCGTTTCTTGACGCGCGTTTCTCTCGCGTGACGAATGAAAGAGTACGGATTTACAGACAGTCTCGCTCGGCTGAGCAGCCTGTAAATCCCTTACTCCTTCATTCGTCACGCGCGTCAAGAAACGCTCGCGTGTAAGCGGCCTTATACTCAAGGGCCTTTTCACTCAGCTGTCTGAGTGTGAAGATTAGGTCTTGAGTACTTCGGTTCGCTCGGAATCCGCACTGGACCTCATCCAATTGTGGCTCAGCTAGGCGTCGGAGTCTCTGCTCTAGGATTCTAGAGTAGATTTTACCAGGGACACTGAGAAGGGATACGCCTCAATGGTTTCCACACTGTCGATTGTCACCCTTTTTGAAAATTGGTGTTATGATGGCAATCTCCCAATCCTTTGGTATGGTCTTGTTGTACCACGCTGCCTGTAGAACCCTTAAGAGTAATAGGTCGCCTGATGCTCCCATGTACTTAACCATTTCTGGTGTTATACCATCATGCCCTGCTGCTTTGCCCATCTTGATTTTCTCCAGTGCTGCCTTCAGTTCTTTCATCTTTATGTCATCTTCACCATCATTGGTTTTCTCTTCTGTGCTAGTGGTTATCATTTCTGATGCTTCACCGTGCTCACCATCCAGGAGTTCTGAGAAATATTCTTTCCATCTTTCCATTACTTACTTCGGGGCAGTAAGCAATTTGCCTTGCTTGTCTGCTGTGTATACTCAAGAATATAATTATTCAGAGAGGCTAATATTGGTGGGTGGTCAGCGAGGCCATGCGCCTGTTAATTTGCAGCCCACAAATGTACTTAGCAGAGGCATTTGTTCTTTTTATTTTTGTCTATAAGTTCATGGAACGAAGCTATCAGACAGTTCGTGGAACGAAGCTATTAGACAGTTCGTGGAACGAAGCTATCAGACAGTTCGTGGAACGAAGCTATCAGACAGTTAATGGAATGAAGCTATCAGACAGTTCGTGGAACGAAGCTATCAGACAGTTCATGGAACAAAGCTATCAGACAGTTCGTGGAACGAAGCTATCAGACAGTTCGTAGAACAAAGCTATCAGACTGAGAAATGTCATCATCACAGAAGAATTGACGAAACCACGTCTGCAGTAGTCATCGATTCTAAGATAAGTGCTTACTAAAAGGCAACAGCAAAGAACATTAACATTCATCTATCCAGTCTCTATGAAGATAAAACTTTCATCTAAAATTCACCATCATTTCATCTCTATTTTAACCTGGTAAAACTAATTGATTATTAAATTTGTTACATGTTATTTTAAAACATAACAATCATAGTTGATTCAGTTATTATACGTGTGAAAGCAAACGAATGAGCAAGACTCTTTTATATATATACACATCTAGACAAATATTTAGATATATAGAGCTAATTCTTAGAAAAAGGAATTTCGCTGGATTTACACCAGCTGGGGGCTTGAACGGGCTAAAACCCTTGCTTAATTCTTCATAAAAGGCGGCGGACCGATATAAGTTAACAATTGCCCTGCCAATGCAGCATTGTTCTTGACTTCGGAAATATGTTATGAAAACTACCTTGGGATTGAAGCGTCATTACCCTTCTTTCTACAACTCTGCCAAGAGTAATCTTGTGCGAAGGTAGACACCTTTGACGACCCATATTAGATACTCTTGAGTTTTGGCCACTGCTGGACCACTACTGCAGAGCTAGGGGGTGGGGGGCAATCCGTGACAGGGACCCCCCACTGCAGTTTGGAAAGCGCTCTCCACAGCGTGTGGGTTTTTATGTAGCAATCTTTTTAAATAACATTTTCTAGCCCCATGCACATTCTGACTTAGTTGCCTCTTACGACATGCCAGGTGAGAGAAAAGGTTATGCTGCTTCGTTGTCTCATGTGAGACCCCGTGGACTGCAAGATGATAAGAATGTGAAAAGTAAGCGAGCTGGAAAATTTGTGTGTGAATATCATTACAGGTATTCAGCCCTGGTGAGGTACGCTCTCTTCAGGAATTTCACGCTTCGTTATCCTCCCATGTACGATATTTCATTTCTCAGTCGTTCTGTGTAGTTCTTCCATACGTGGCCCTACTGTAACACTAGCCGCAGAATCATCACCTTTTGTCATTTCAGTATTTTAAATGAGCGTATTTGCATGAAAATATATTAGCTGGCAGACAAGAATTTAAAAAATAAAAATAAATAATATATGTAACATGAAAGATTAAAGATTGGAAACAGATTCCCAGAAAGACTGAATCACCCCTACCCCATCCCTCTTTTTTTACCCGAAAAGCCTTGAGCATATTATTAAAAGGAAACTAAATCAAGGCAAGCTATTACAGGAAAATAAGAGTGAAGTGTAATAAGATAGTTTCACAATTATTGCTCGGGTTCAGTCACCCCTAATCTTGGCTACCCCCAATCACCCTTCTAAGCAACGAAACTAGATCCTCAAACAAACACAGGTGCCTTATTTCTAAATACAAGTGTTTTCATACATTCACCGCGTCAGTAATTAGTAATTAATAATATTTCGAACCTTCGTATAGCGGCTCTCGTCCCTGCTAGCAAAGAATAATGTCAGCATTAAGTTTCATGCGTGCTTACAGCTAGTATAGGTAAGAGAAGTGAAATAAAAAAGATTGTGGGAAAATTGGACGAACTAAATTTTCCCCCCAAAGATTTCCCTTGTAGATCGACTGTTATTCCCGTCGCATCCTGTTTGCTGAGTTGTAATTAAATATCAGGTCATTATTCAGCCGAATGTTTGTACAGCCATAGATTCAACTAAGAGCCCCTTTATTTTAAGAGAAATGCGCCAGCGATTCTTTAAAAAAGGAGTAGTTCCCAGCCAGTTCGAATCATATAGGCATATATTTTTAACCGGGTCAAAACAAAGGGAAATAACCAGCGCGAGTTTTTAGTTTATAGCCAAGGCTTGGGATCCAACTATGGAAATTATTTTCTCAAATTACTTCTGTTTGTTACTCCCCCTTTTAATGGTCGCGAGGTTCAGAATAGTCCATTTGGGGGGTTTCTGGTTGGTAGGGGTGATGTGTTGTCCCTTGAGAATGTCCCATCACGCTCGGCTAGGACTAATTTGTACTTGGGCTCCCTTTCTTGTATCAGTAATATAAATAAAAAGTTGTCTTTTCTGTCACCGAGTATGATAAGAGAAGGGATTCGTAGGGAGGTGGGAGGATTGAAGAAGTGAGGGAATCTGTTTTTTTTTTTAGGTCCAATGTTTTCACATGTAAATATGGAAACCTTGGGTAGCCTGCGGGTGGGGGAGGGGTGGAGTGTGTTTCAAAGAATATACCAAAAATTGGTGCACCTAGAGGTAATCCATAATTTGTGTGTATGTGTGGGGGAAAGGGGGGGGTGGGGGGGTGGGGTTACGGATAGACTCATTAAAATAAATGACGTTATATTAATTTCTAGGACCAGTTAGATTAAGTGGACGGGTGGGTAAGGTGCGTCCTCAGAAAAACGTAAAGGTGTGGTGTCAAGGTATGCGAGAGCTTTACCTGATAGCCTGCTAATGAAGAGCTCCGGCAAAAATAAGAGGCGACTCTCAGGTCGGGTAGTCGTGCAGGTGAGAATGAATTCGGATTTCGGCAATTTTGAATGGAGGAAGGATGGGGTAATTGGGGGGATGGCTTGTTGCGCCTTATACCGTGCGATTAATCAAGACTTCTAGGCCATACCGTGTTTGCACAAATCGAATCCTACGGACACGGTAATATAATGTCTTTCATTTAGCCATATTTCTCGTATAGGTATTATTATCCGTGTTGGCTTAAATCCAGTTGGCATTGTGCGTACCAAAGTCCTATTAATGTGTTGACTAATGTATGTAATTAAAAAAAAATGAACAGACGCCCGTGTGTACCGGGCATTGGTGATTACTGCCATCTGTGGCCTTAAATCGCTGCTGTGGGCCTCTTTACGTAAATTGGAACTCGTAAATTACATATACGAGTTGGAATGAGACAAAACCCGCGCTGATTGGTTACAGATGGCGTTTGACAAGCTCTTTGATCATAATAAGATGAAAACCCGTTACAGCCACATTGTAATAAAAATATCGCCAACATTATCACTATATCATATGCCAGTTTGTCGTAGATTTGTGATAGGTGAATTAAGACTTGGTTTGGTCCCTTCTGAATAGCAATAGAAACAAGTGATAGCTCAGTGGGAGATGATAAAATAGAAATAGATTTCACGAGTGAGATGGAGGAAATATATTATTAGAGTCGGTCTCTGACCTCGAGAGGATTTCTTTCAGTCAGCCTATCATCTACAACAGATTAAGATTTGTCAGACCGTCTAGTATAATATATATTAATATATATATATACCTCACATACACACACACATAAGTGACTACAATAGACACACAGACGTGAAACTATGACAATGGAAATATAGATAATTGGGAACGAACTGACCGACACACTGGAATAAGTTTATGTGAATTTTAATTATCATAATAAAATTCCATCACCACACATAAAAGTACATCAAACATATACACATAGTCATAAAGTCAATGAATTTCTACAAGAATGATAGACCCATTGGTATGATCTTTTCCCTCGATGTATAGCCCACAGTCCTGTTAGAGGAAAAGCGATAGCCCCAAAGAGTCACGGATACATCTGCTGTAGTCTAATGATTTCCCTTTAAAGGTATGAACTGACTTTGATACTCTAATCTATCCTAAGGAAAATATTATTAGCAACAAAAAACTTGCATAAAGAAATACAACGTGGGTGAAATTTGGTATACCATAAAAGAGTCACTCGTTCCTGCTTTCTCTCTGTTCATTCATCAGGGCCCTGACATACATTCTTACCTACAATCGTGCTGTTGTTCGCCGTCTGGCGCAAACTTTAGGACACCCACACACTTTAATCTGTCTTTCTTTTAATGAAGCGGATCCCAGCTCTGCAGATTTTGGGTTCATCCAATGTTCCGGGGAGCGTCCTCTTCATGCGAATATTTTTCAGACTAAGGTTAGTGTCACTTGAATCACGAGGTAAGAATTAGTTTTAAGCGGGCTCACAGTGTCAGAAACACGAGGTTTCCACTACTTAGGAAAAATGTCAGGGTTGTAACTTCGATCAAAGGTAAAATTCTTGGTCACACCACACTTTGTTTACAATGTCGGAAAGGTTATTGATTGTAATATTTTACTTGCCACACGGGCTGAAATGTACATGAGGTTTTTCTCAGCAAGAATTAAGTCTGGCTTGATAGGCCCGTTACTTCATTTAATCTTAAAGTTCATGTAATGGGTACGCTGTCTTTCTGGATGCCAACGCAATGCCAGACAGGTTTTACTTTATACACCCAAGTCTTTAAGAAAAAAATGTTTTTGTTCTTCACCGATATTTCTCATGTACTAAACGCTGGCAAAGTTGGGCTACCCCAGTTTCACTGAATAAAGAGAAAACAACATATAAAATACTTATACATACTATTCCTCGGTTATAACTTACATTATTAACTGCAAGCGTAGAGCTGGTCTTATCGTTTAAATCTCCCGAAAAAATAAGTTATATTCATAAAATCAATCATCATGAATTAGAAATACATACGTATTTCGTCAATACTCAATGATGAATCAGTGCAGTTATAAGTTAGTTTAAAATATTCTCGACTGATTACTAGCAATTTAATCAAATTTATTTATAGCTGCATGAGATTAAGCTAGAAATTATAATTTATTTTGCTTTCCACTAAAACACATCAGCTAGAGAACATAACAGACTTACAATTTAATTACTTCTGCACAGAAATCTAACTAGTAAAATGAATTAAGCGATTTATCACTAAAACACTCAACACTACTAGATATATGTATATTACCTCCACACAGAACTACAGGCGATCGCACAAACTTAGAATTATACGCTGATATATTGTTGAAGTCTAGAAGCTCGGCAAATTGTCGAAACCAACTGAGAAACTTCGCAATACAGCTTATTCTTTTACACGAGCGACCTGTCTACTGCGAATCTGGAGAACTGAATGAAGTCAAGTTTAAACTCCGGGTAAGATATCTGAAAACCCGACAAAGGATCCCACGTTATTTCGAAAATCCGAAAATAGTCTCCCCTTCCCGTCTTAACAATTCACATTCACTTAGACGCTGGCCATAACTGACAAAACGTGTCTTCACACCCACTACGACATGTCTCATTTCTGAGCTATGCATGAGGGCGCCGTTCACACCTCACGCCGAGAAACTCCGAAGAAAAACTCGTGTCAGCTTGAAAATATAGACAAATGTCTTCTCTCTATGTCTGACGAGGCGAGTTCTCACACTATTTCGTTCACAATCCAAGGACTGACATATTACGCAGTAAAATGCGTTTCTAAATGAGAAAAGAAACAGGCGAAAGTTTGAATGGGAAAGTAATATTTAGTCGCAAACGAACGAATGCGAAAAACAGGAAAAGGATAAAAGAGCGATAATAAAGTAGAGGACACGGGTAGAAAAGAAAAGAATATAGGAAATTTATTGATCATAAATCTCTATGCGACACAGTTGGAACCAGATTGTCGCGGTGAAAATATCACGTCAATGTCTTCAGGTTAGAAGAGGAAGACAAATGAAAGAGATGAAAATATCACGTCAATGTCTTCAGGTTAGAAGAGGAATTGAGACAAATGAAGGAGACATGGAAGTATTCAGAGCGGTCGACAGAGGACTGACTTGACAGGCTATGCTCCTGAGGAGTGATGGTTAATGACAGACTTAATGCCTTCAGTTCCTTCTTCTGTCAAATGTGTCTTCTCTCCAATGTCTGTGTATCTTACAGTGAATTGGGATCCCAATGAAGAGATTAAAGTTAAAAAGAAAAAAAGAAATTGATTTAAAGAAAAGTGGCAACAAGAAGGACCCATAGTCAGGTGAAATAGAAGCTTACTGGCGCAGACGAAGGTAAGACCAGGTGATTATTTTCACAACAAGAACAGGCTTTTGCTAAGTGAAACGCGGTCTGTCCTGCAAATGAAAAATTTGGTTATTTTGTCCATGTTGAGTACAGCAACCTAACCTTTGAAGTGAAGACAGGAGTACGACAGAGATGCCCCTTATCAACCACTCTATTTTTAACAGTCATAGACTGGGTGATGCGCCAGACAACAGAGGGCAATCCAAGAGGAATAGGATGGACTACATTTTCTACATTGGAAGATCTGGAATATGCAGATGACATTGCACTGCTAGCACATTCACATCAACACATCCAGGAAAAAAGGATAGACTTAACAAGTATAGCCAGCAAGTGGGCTTGAACATCAACCTAAAGAAGACAGAGGTCATGACGCTCAATGTGAGCCCATATCAGTAAGGAATCAGCAACTGGAACAGACAGATGCCTTCACATACCTAGGATGCATAGTAACACCAGACGGCGGAGCAAGCAAAGACATCAACAACAGAATGAACAAAGCAAGAACAGCCTTTTTAAGTCTAAACAACATCTGGAAGTCCTCTCAGTACAGCACAAGCACAAAAGCTGTGTGCTTTCTGTGCTTCTCTATGGAGCGGAGAGCTGGAGAGTTACAGAGAAGGAAATGTCGAAATTGTCCTCTTTTCACACAACATGCCTAAGAAAAATTCTCCGAATCTTTTGGCCGAATACCATCACCAACCGAGATCTGCTTACTCGGAGCAAGCAAGAGGACATGCACACCATCATAGCTGGCAGACGCTGGAGCTGGGTTGGTCATGTCCTCAGAAGAGACCCCGATGCCATCACAAGAACAGCTATGCTATGGACCCCTGAAGGAGAACGAAAGAGAGGCCGACCAAAAACAACCTGGCGGAGGACTGTGGAGGCTGAGATGCAAAGAATGAACCAGAGTTGGGGCACTGTACGAAGGATGGCCACCGACCGAGCAAAGTGGAATCAATTTGTTGTTGCCCTACAAGACGCCACTAGGCGTGATGGCCACTGACTGCTTTGACGGTCGGCGGCTAAGGATCAAAGAAGAAGAGAATGAAATTGGGATTGACTTGTTATATTGTGATTGTACGAGTATTTTATGTTTAGCGCGTATCCTGCATCTTCAATGATCTTCCCGATTTATCAGAATAACAGCTTCACCGTTAGCAAGTTAAAGAAATGAATTTGTAGACTTCTAAGTTTTAATCTTCCTTAGTTTAGTGACTATCAAGAAATAACGTATAAAACACAACATTTCCACCAGCATTGTGTTGTCACTTTCAGATCAGAACATTAACAAGAAAAAGCGGTTTTTAAAGGTAGTTTTCCCTTGTTTTTGAGGTGGCACACCCCGTTCACCCAACATGCAGTGTCTGTCAGTTACATTAAGGCGCGTGTCCAAATATAAAATACCTTTTCGGTTTTTGTGAAATGACTTAGGAAAGCAGCAAGACGCTAACAAGACCTAAACAAAGACGCCAAGGAAATGGTAGGATTAATACTCGTCAAGGAGTTCATTGAGAGACACTTAGACATCTTGTTAACTTGAACCCCAGTCAACCAATAGTAAGGTAAAAGATAAAGGATCCCGTTACTAGCCCATTGAGGCATATTGGGAATATGGTGTTAGGCCCATATTTTCTTGACCATTGGCACACTAGGGGTCATGTGGTCAACATCACGCCGGCCGCCTTAACCTTCCCAGAAGTTGCTCTGGTACCCAGTTGGGGCTGGGTCGACCCAGGAGCCGTTTGCGGCCTAAGAAAATCCCACGTCATCTGGGGATCGAACCATAGACCACTGAGCTAGGAAGCCAGTGCACTAACCACTATGCCACCACGGCTCCCAGTCAACCAGTAGTGCGGACCTTTATTTACTTGTTTATTTGTTTCTTTTTATGTCCACTTAATCCGCGAAGCATCGTGGTGAGTTGAAGTGTTCGCTCTTAAGACAAGTGTGTCGTATTGGATGATGTGAGCCCGTGTTGTTGTGGGATTTCTGAAGTATTGTCTCTCCATCTATCCGTGTACCCTAAACCTAGATACTCTGCTGTTGTAGACGGTCAATGGTAATAGATCAATACAAGTTTAACTTGCCAGTCAGATACAATATTACGGATCTGAGCTTATCACTTAAGCAAGTCTGCTCACAGAGCAGGTCAGCTTGGCTTTTCTCAGCTATGGGCCGTTGGTATATGGCTTCTTCAAGAGTGGGTCAGTCCGCTGGACGTCTTCTCAGCTATGAGATCATGAAGTGAAATTTTGAGAGTGCAGAATTGAATCTGAGCGGGGTTATATACAGTATCCCAGTCCGTATGAATTGACTGGGCCGTGTTTGATTGAATCTCACTTCATCAATTTGATTGGTTTAATCTGTCTCAAACTGAATCTCATTTTTTCGTTCCAACGAATTTCTCACCTTGTCTCCTCTACGTTTGATTGACTTTTTTTCCGCACTTCTAATTGGTTGATTTTTTTCATCCTCGAATATTTATTATAATTTTTTTTTTGTACGCCCGCCATTACTCGAGGCGAAATCTATGATTAATATGCATATCCTGAGACTGATTTTACGTGAGTATCCCTTTTTTCCCTGTACAATGACAGGTGTCCTCTCGCCATTCAGACAGATACCCGCCGATTTCGGAGGTGAATAATTAGTTGATTCCCAGTTTGTGAATCTTAGGTATAGAAATAAATAGATACGATAAATCCTAAAGATTACTATTTACAGGGAAATTTCCAGAGTGATCTGTCCGTGTCGCTACAATTCTCATCAAATGTCCAGACCAAATTATTTTTCTGTCTGTCTGTACGGTAGCTATAGTCAATGCAGGATATAGTTCCAACAATTTGTCTGTCTGTCTGTACGGTAGCTATAGTCAATGCAAGATATAGTTCCTACAATTTTTCTGATGTGATCATTTCTCATTCTGTCTCCACTGGTAACGTTAATGAGTCTCTTGCGAAGCATTTAATTTAGCACGATGTAGCTTTCCGCTCCTGTGGTCTGGTCATGGACCATGTTTGCCACTGATAGCAAAGACGTATACATTAGATAAGGAAAAGACAACGAATAGGGGGCTACACTGGAGAAGATGGATCGACAAGGTGATAGACAAGTTGTCAACGGAACAGACAGGACGTGACTTTTAAGTGACACTAGTAGTCCGTTTCATGGCTTACTATTATTTACCAACACGGCACTAGAGCTGTCAAGAGTTCATTTGTTTTTGAACAGCATTTGTGCTCTGATATAACCGATGAACATCGGTCTGGGTTGAAAGAAATGAGCCTCGCATTAAGAAAACAAAAACCGCAAGGACATAAAAACATGTCAGATTTCATACACCTCCCAGACGAAGTTCATTCACATTTTATACATATCCCAGACAAAGTTCAGATTTCACATAATCTCCAGAGAAAGTCAAGTATATGTCATACATCTCTCAGACGAAGTTTACTAAAATTTTATACATCTCCCAGACGAAGTTTAGTCATATTTCATTCTACCTCCCAGACGAAGCCCAGTCACATTTCATTTGGCCTTTTTTTCTCAGCCATCTTGAATGTTTCTTTCTTGGATCCAGCTAAGTGATTTTTTACTTGTTTCTTCTTCTTCTTCGTTCATCCTGAAAAGGACGTTGGTTGCGTTGTGTCCGTTTACAGCGAAGCTGCGATATTTGCGCCTTTTGGCCTACACATCCGACTTCAGCACAGCATTTTTGGGACCGGGTTAGCCTTCCCTCTTCGATCCCTACTCACTCAGCCAGACTGCAGTGATGCAGCCTGTTTCCAGGACCACCACTTGGAGGTGGAGTAGGGTCTTGGTCAGCTGTGGTTCGCTGACCCTGACGCAAGTAGTCTAGCTATGGGCAGCTAACTGCATTCCTCACTGTTGACGCGTCTTAGGTCCCTTTTACTTGTTTGAATAGTGTTGTTCATTTCTGTCTTCGTTTCGTTGATTATTTACTTTCTTGTTTTGACATGTCTTTTTGGTTTTACGATTTTCTTGCATTATCATTGTTATCGTTTCGCTCATCACCGTTATTCCATCTGCTTGTATCGCCCATTTGGTATTTTTCTCATCATCATAGATTTTTGTAGTACCTATATGTAGTTCTTGTCCTTGTCACCTGTTTGTAACTGTGGCAGACGAAGGGTAAAACCCGAAACGTCCCTTGTTTCATGTGTACCGTTAACTTGTAAAACTGATTTCATACATTATTGTTTTTTAATTTATACATTTATTTTTACCAGTTTTACTGCAGCCTACTCATTCTCTCACACTTCATTACACCTGCTATTAATCATTTCATATTTATTTATTCCACTACCTTCACTGGAACTAGTCACACACCCCCCCCCCCCCCCATCTCTCGAAGCAGGACCCAGTATAGTGAAGTCTCTAACACTTCACTCCTCTGCAGTTGTATCTGCTGGGGACCACCTTTTACTGCCGTAACTATTTCCAAGAGTTGTCAGATCCGCCAACTAGGAAGCCACCGCCCAGTCACGGTGGCTTCTTTGCTGTGTTTAGTACAATGAGGAATTTATGACTGCTCTATAGCCACAACTCTCTTGACCATTCCAGTTAAAATTTTCTTTCAAGGACCAGACCCCCCCTCCCCCCCCCCCCCCCCTTCCCCCCCTCCCCCCCCCCCCCCCCCCCCCCCCCCCACCCCCCCCCCCCCCCCCCCCCCTCCCCCCCCCCCAACCACTGCTTTCGCCTGAGATCCTGACGTTATCAAAACCTCCCCACATCAGCATTATTTCTTTGTTTGATCCTTCCCGTTTGTGTTTTTAACTCCCGATTTACTCCCCCCGTTCCCCGCTTTCCTTACAAGAATGTCTCCTCATATTTGTTTCAGATTTCCTTTCCTACCCAGCCCCCTTTTCTTCTTGCACCCTTCCCGCGATATCTCATCTCCTTCATCAAGTTCGTAGAAATAATGAACGGCCCTCCTTCATTTTCGCACAGTTGAGCCGTGTCGTAGTCTCAAGTCTTCCTGCTGGCTCCGGACGAAACAGTCACTTCGCTTCCAACAGAATCCGCCAGTAGTTACGTTTTTACATTACTGCTGGATCCGTATGTTTGAGTTTGGCCTAACAGGTCGCCGGGCCTTCTCACTGTTTGACAAAAGCCGCGCTGACAATGACGGTCCTTTCTGATCACCCAAATTGGCAAAGGTAAGCCGAGCGAGGAAAGACGCGGTAACGAACCACGGGGTGCCTGCCGGAATGAATAATGAGGGAAAGAGACAGTTGTAGATGGGTCATGGGGGAGTCTTAATTTCTGGTGGAAGAGTGATACATAAATAAGAATTCGACAGAGGGTTCCCTGGAAAACAGATAAATGAGTTAGAGAAACGGGAATAAGTGGTAGGTTTTATGTAGATATTTGTTAATGTAGTAGTAGTCCCTTCAGTCATAACTGACTATGGGAAGGCGCCCCTGAGGTGACCGCCCTCAGCTGCTTTTTTTCCTTCTGTTCCTTTCGGCGTGTTCTTTTCCCTTCTGAGTATTGTGAGAGCTTCTTTCCGCCAAATCTGAGGTGGCGTCGTGGGGAGCATCGCCACTTGGTGCGGTTGGCAGCTTCATCCTCCCAGGCTGCTGGATTTATTTCCAGTGCTTTCATAATGCAGTAGATTTGGACTAACATGAAGGAAGTCAAGTGAAGGTAGTTCCATAGCAGATTCTAGGGGAGTGAAGTGTTTGAGACTTCACCATATGAGGTTCAGCTATTTGATGAGGTTTCCTTCGTCGTTGCCTTTTCCTTCCCTAACTCAAGAGCAGAGTGAGGTACCCATATACAATTGAGTAGACTGGAGCGCAACGCTACCAGGTTTTGTTACCGGAACCTGATAAATGTGCAGCGAAACTAGAGCGGCTGTAACCGCGTAGCCAATCGGGCGCGCACAGCGGTGTAGACATGCATGGATGAACTAGTACACTTAAAAGGTAAAGGTAGCAGATACTGCCGTAGTTCCCTTCCTCGCTGCCTTTGCCTTTCATAACCCAAAAGCGGAGTCAGGTACCCATTTACAGCTGGGTAGACTGGAGCTTGAGACAACCTTGTTTTTAACCCAGTACCTTTGCCGCGAGAGGCCAGCACTCTAACCACTCTACCAATAGTACGCTATGTGCTTATCTGAACAGTTTTTATTTCTTTTTTTTTTTGATTTTTGAATGCTGCAATTTTTGACTTTAAACTCAAGAGATATGCAACAATGCAAAATTATAGACAACAGTTTAATGTAGGACAGCTAAGAAATCAAGAAACAAGAGACAAATTTGCGGTCACAGTATCCAACAAATTCCAAGTGCTCCAACAGTTGGAAGATGTAGAGAATACAGAAGACTATTGGCAGCAGGTCAAAACGGTATGGAAGGAGACATGTGAAGAAATACTGGGGAAAAGGGAAAGACAACAAAAAGCATGGATAACAACAGAAACCATCAATAAGATAAAAGATAGAAAAAACAAGAAAGCAGAGTTAAACACAAGCAAAACCAGAAGTTCCAAAGCCAAGGCTCAAGAAGTGTACACAGAAGCAAACAAAGAAGTAAAAAGAAGTATCAAAAGAGACAAGAGAAAGTATATTGAGGAGTTGGCAAGAGAGGCAGAAGATGCTGCAGCCAAAGGAAATATGAGAGAACTGTATAGCAGCACAAAGAAGCTAACAGGGAAATACAAGCAAACAAGTTGCCTCATAAAAGATAAGAATGGGAAACTGCTCAGCAATATACAAGAGCAAATGAAGAGGTGGACGGAATATTTTGGGGACCTTCTCAATAGACCAGCTCCACAAAACCCGCCGGACATCCAGCCAGCAGAAGAAGAGCTACAAATTAACGGTGAAAGACCAACGAAGGAAGAAATAAAGAAAGCCATAAAGCTTCTAAGAGATGGAAAAGCGTCTGGACCTGATGGCATTCCAGCAGAGGCCATCAAAGCAGATATCGACACGGCTACAGAGATGTTATATAAATTACTTGGTAAAGTCTGGGAAAAAGAAGAGATACCAGCAGAATGGAAGGAAGGATATCTGGTTAAGTTGCCTAAGAAGGGAAATCTACAAGAGTGCACAAATTATAGAGGAATAATGTTACTATCAGTGCCAGGAAAGGTATTGAACAGGATTATCCTTGAGAGATTAAAGGAGTCCATAGACAAGAAATTGAGAGATGAACAAGCAGGTTTTCGACAAAACAGATCATGTACAGACCAGATAGCCACTTTGAGAATAATAGTTGAACAAAGTCTGGAATGGAATTCACCACTATACATCGGATTTGTGGACTACTGTCGTGGAATATTCTAATCCACATATATAAATTATTAGGTAAATATGAAGCCTAACAAATAAAATTAATAAAGAAAAGAGCAATGGTAAAATAACAGTGCTGTCACAAGGAATGTACTCGAGATCCCCCTTGTTTTCTGCTTCGTCTGCAAATTGTAACGCTTTCACGTTGATAGTAAAAGCTTACTGTATTATACCCGCTTTCTTCAATGAAACGTGTGCTGTATTTCTTGGAAAAACATTGAGAGGCAGACTGCGTAATGACCTAAATTAATCCTAACATTAATTATACTGCGTTACCAAAACGAACGAACAGATGGACTAAAGGATAAAGAAAGAGGGAGGGCTGAAAATCAGGAACGCATGCAACACGCGTCGCGCGATACACAAATGCTGCCATCACGCGTGTAAGACTACATGCACTAACTTTTTTCAGACGGACAGTGATAAATTCACTACCCTTCCCAGAGTTAGGTTTTAAAATCACAAAAAACGCTTATTAGGAAAGATAACATTATATGGGTTTACGTTTGAAAACATTACAGTACCCAGACAGCACATCTTCGAAACAGAAGGTAGAAGGAATTGCATATTTTGAACGCAGCCACGTAGCTCTTTTAAATTTGGATATTTGGGTTCCTTAGGGCTTGCTGACAAAGAATATGTAAAACGTTACGCAAATAGTCCAGGAATTAATAAATTATAACCAAAATAAAATAGTGGGGATGCCTGACAACATAAAATCATTTCTGCTCATAAAATTTTTTTATAACGTGTTTGAACAAAACCTTACGTTACAGAAATAGCCTACCATGTAAACTCCAAATTGATTGGAGCGCAACAAATGAAAGACTAACCACGATTGGTCGGGCTATAAATACTATCTTGGTTGTTAGGGAGACGTAGGAAGGTAACATTTTTTCAAACACTTGTCGAAACGTGGCTCGATTGGCCAGACTCGCTGATATAATCACTTAGGAGCGTTAGTTCGAAACCGCTTGTTTAAATAGTAGTTCAGTAGCAAACATGATGTAAAACCTATAATGCTCCCGCCTGAACAGAAGGTGTCGGAGGAAAGTAAAACGGCATGGAATGGCCAAATAGTACACTGACACCTGGATGATTGACTAGAAAGAAATAATGCTGGAAGTGCAGAGGCGTGGTAACCATTAAGGAGGTAAATACTGGTATAAAGTATTTCAGATGAAGCTGACAGTTGGCCTAACGCTCTGAACTCAATGTTTGTGATGTATTGTGATCAGTGTAAAAAGAGAGTATAAGTTAGTTATGAAGTAGAAGGTACATCCTTCTTGTTTACAGGGACCGTGGTCTTGATGGTACTGAGCAGCACCTGGTCAGAGCTTTGCTGAATCCAGAGTCGGACAGCATACTCCTTGGTCTTTTTAGCTATCAGTGAGGTGTCTCCAGAGCCCAGGGGAGAATTCGAGCAGAGGAGTCCTTTCCTGCCGCCATCACGCAAGATAAGCTGATTTGGCCAGCTGAGCTCAACATTATGTCCCCTCATCTTGAAATGACTTTATAAAAATAACATTCAGAGGGGAATTTAATTGTCTTAATATCAGGAACTGAGAACATCTCCAATACTAGTCCCAAAAGACAAACTATTGAAGTCATGATGACAAATACCAACAGAGCTTGAACAAAACAAAACCAGTATTACCTTATATTACTACTACACAACTGACACACATAGGATATTTTTAATAATATATGTCACTACAATATTCATATTGATAAAGTCTGTACATATACTTGTAATTAAAATTGATTGTGATCCCTGGTTCCTTTGTATTTGAATCAGGACACTTATACCTTTATAACAACAATGAATACATATTGTTATTTGAAAAGTTATCAGTGACTCCTTAAGATATTCTCATAGAGTGTTATATGTATGTGAGTGTCACAGTGTTGTCAAGAGTAGTGGATTAAATTAAATTGTTTATCTGTCTGTTGTTGTGACTTACACTTCATCATACACATACCCTAGACACATAACGTAGTCATCACACTATTCCAGAATAATTCTGACTGAGATATATAGATATGTGGTAGCAAGTAAGGTTATCTATAATACACTACTCTTAATAGATATAGATACCTTCACAGCTGATCTCAGTCAGTACACTAAGTCCCCTATAAATATTTATAACATCCCACTTCACCACAACTACGAAAAAGCATTTGACAGTGTGGACAGAGAATCACTTTGGAAATTGATGAGGCATTATGGAGTTCCCCTGAAGATCATTAATTTAATAAAGAAAACCTATGAAGACATGACGTGCAGAGTTCTTCGTGAGGGACAGCTTACGGAACCATTTGGGATAAGAACAGGAGTGCGACAGGGATGCCTCTTGTCTCCATTTCTTTTCTTGCTGGCAATGGATTGGGTTATGAGATCATCGACAACACACAACAGAAATGGAATCCAGTGGACTCTGACTAAGCAGTTGGATGATCTGGATTTTGCTGATGACTTGGCTCTCCTGTCCCATGGCCGTAATCAGATGCAGGACGGGTTGAGAACGCTCGATGAGAGGTCACAGCAATTGGGTCTGGAATACACAGGGAAAAGACAAAAATAATGCGAATAAATGCAGGTAATGAAAACAGGGTTGAACTTGAAGAAACACCAATACAAGATGTAGAATCATACACATATCTTGGCAGTAATATAGACAAAGTTGGAGGGACAGACAGCGATATCAAAATAAGAATACAAAAGGCAAGAGGAGCTTTCATTGCATTGGGAAATATATGGAGATCAAGAGAAATAGGATCCAACACGAAAATAAGAATCTTAAACTCAAATGTGAAGTCAGTCCTATTGTATGGCTCGGAGACATGGAGAACAACAAAGACAACAACCAAAAAGCTACAGACTTTCATAAATGGGTGCTTGCGTAGAATAGAGGGATTAAAATGGTATGACAAGGTTACCAATGTGGAACTGATGACAAGAACTGGACAAGTGCCAGTGGAACAAGAGATGAGAAGAAGACGATGGCGATGGATAGGACACACACTGAGGAAACCTGTTGATAGCATTACAAGGCAGTCCTTGTTCTGGAACCCCCAGGGCAAGAGAGGCAGAGGAAGACCAAGAAGTACGTGGAGAAGAGAGTTGGAAACAGAGGTGAAAATGATGAGGAGAACATGGAAAGAACTTGAGATGATGGCACGTGACAGGAGGACTTGGCATGTGTTTGTTGAAGGCCTATGCTCCTTTGGGAGTGGAGGGTTATGAATGAATGAATGAATTTTTGACTTTGTAACGTACTTTCTCGAGAATCGGTAATGACGGACTGGATCAATATTTGTGTATTAAAATTTGAAGTGCTCCTGTGAAGGATTTATTTAAATGTTATTTATTGAAGGGGCTGCGTTTAAAACTGTCAGACCCCTCCGCTCGTTTTCCGCGACACTTTAATTAAGGGAACTGAACACAATATTAAGTCAGTTTCAAGAGGTAACAAACTTTTGAAGTTGGGGTGGGATGTACCATTTTGAAGGGATGGCTGATTTTGAAAACATGGATTCGCCTGAGTTCAGTTGAAGGAAGGCGTAGGGGTGTTAGATTAATTTCCTTGGACGTTAATTAATGTTAACACATTTAAACGTCGCTAATATATATATGTATATCTTTATATGTGATAGTGTAGATACATTTATATCTTGCTTCTAGATATGTGATAGTATAGCTACATTTATATTCCATATCTTTATATGTGATAGTATAGAAATATATATCTTTATTTGTGATAGTATAGATATATTTACGGACTCGACCCGTAAAGCTCTCAGGGTCTTTATCAAAACAAATAAGGCAACTGTACCTTCTTGCATGTCCTAAAAGGCGGCTTATACGAGGTTGTGCATGTGCCTTGACAACCTTATCATTGAAAACAAATCCTTATCATTGAAAACAAAACCTTATCATTGAAAACTAAAGAAACCGCCGCTGTGAGATCACATGCATGCTTCCTGCGAGGGTGACAGTTGTAGTTGTTGCTGGATGCTCCATGATAGACATGTGTCCATGTGGGGAAGGCAAGCAAACCGTAGAAGACGTTCATCTATGATCATCGTCTCCACGAGAAGAGCAGATTGAGAGGACGGTCTGCGCATACTCAGTTGTGGGAGAAATTGCATGTTAATGAGGGGAGCCTTTATTAAAGAAATAGATGTGATTATATGAGGGCGATGGGAGCCGCGGTGGCATAGTGGTTAGTGCACTGGCTTCCTAGCTCAGTGGTCTATGGTTCGATCCCCAGATGAGGTGGGATTTTTTAGGCCACAAACGGCTCTTGGGTCGACCCAGCCCCAAATGGGTACCAGAGCAACTCTGGGAAGGTTAAGGCGGCCGGCGTGATGCTGACCACATCACCCCTAGTGTGCCGACAGTCAAGAAAATATGGGCCTAACACCATATTCCCAATATTCCTCAATGGGCGTGTAACGGGATCCTCCTTTATATGAGGGCAATGAGAGAACCCCTTTTCAGAGCTCCAACTTTATGAGTGAAATAGATGTGGTAATGTGATGAGCGCCGCAGGCGACCTTTGTCTTTACTGACTGTGTGTGGTACACCACTTTGAGTGGAGACCTCCCAGTAACAAAGACTGCTGTGTCCGTCTCAGATTTTGCTCTCTTCCTCAGACCTACGGGTCCTGAGTGTTCCTCTATAAATGCCTTTGTGCAGATGAGGAAGGACATCCCTCGAAACCTTCGGGTATGAGGCTCTGTCCATTTTGGCTGGAATGACGTCTCGATGGTTCGGTGGTTTTATAGCGAAAATGAGTACACATGAGGGCAAGTTCGGGCACAATGGGCTAATCACCTGTTTGCCAAGCCACTTCGATTACATGTCCTGCCCATGGGCCTTGTGCACTTGGGTCCCCTCTACACCTTGTTCCACGGGGTAGAAGAGGTTCCGATTATGAGATGAGATGAATGTGATGAGAGAAATAGATGTGGTAATGTGATGAGAGAAATAGATGTGGTAATGTGATGAGAGAAATAGATGTGGTAATGTGATGAGAGAAATAGATGTGGTAATGTGATGAGAGAAATAGATGTGGTAATGTGATGAGAGAAATAGATGTGGTAATGTGATGAGTGAAATAGATGTGGTAATGTGATGAGAGAAATAGATGTGGTAATGTGATGAGAGAAGCCTGAGACAGAGTGTCGATTTTATGAGAGAAATATATGTGGTTATAAAAGTGCCATGACAGAAGCATGAGACATGTCGCCAGCTTTATGAGAGAAATGGTTGTGGTTATGGGAGAACGATGAGAGAAGCTGAGCCAGACCGGTGATTTTATTAGAGATATAGCTTTGGTTATATGAGTGTGATGAGAGAAGCCATAGACAGTCCTCCAAATGAATGAGAGTTAGACGTGGCTTTCTGTGAGCGAACAAGAAAGAACTTGAAGTCATCACCCTGGTCGTATTACAAAGCCTGTGTGCTGGTCTTCAGTCGTGCCACTGCTACCTGTGTTGTTTCACCTGTCTGGTCATCTCATTGTACGAGGGAAAAAGTTAAGACCGGCACAGATCTGAGTTGACTCCTGGAATCGACAGTAATCGCACCTGTGGACAGGTAGCGAAACTAGTTTTAAGGTGATGCTATGCCTTGTATTAATGTTTAGTACCCCTCAGGGTCGCTGTGTCAACTTCTAGAAGCGTAGGAACAAGATAATGTTCAAAATGAAATTTACCGCTGTGTCGATACCGTCCGCTAGATATAGGTGCATTAATGTGCATATTGGACTAAAATAGACTTGATAAGGGAAGAATTTTAGACCCGGTTATTATGAGGGGAATTAAAGGCGATATTATTGCAAGGCACAGATTTAGGGGTGGTGGTAAAACTTTTAACGGTGCGCAACGAAGCGGCGCGGGGGCTTTTGTCTTGGATAACAGGTGGTGGCGGTAAGGGGGAAAATCTTCCACTAGCGCAGTTTTACTACCTGAGGGGTTGGTCAGGACCTGAGCTTTGTTTGACTGGGTGACACCCCACCTTGTCAAGCCGACCTTTTCGGTGCTAACAAATTACCTGTTGATTGCTGATTGGCTATCTTGAATACGGTTCATTCTCGTCTGCTATTCACCCCCCTCTCTGTCCCTCTTCCCCTAATGTTTCTATGTTTCCCCACTGTAAACCTACCCAGTGTTACATCTTTGTCTAAAAGGTTGGGATTCAATAGTGGAACAGAAAGAAGGAGAGAGTCTATTGTATTGGGACACAATTACAGTTACCCCAACCTCAGAACACGGTTTAGATAGTTCAGGCTCGTCTTAAATTGTTTCCTGATTCGTTTTGTTTCCGATCTGAACTTTTACCCCACCCGCCTTAGACAAGGCGCTTGAATCGAGGCCTCATTACTTTCTTTAAGGCTTCGTCTGCAAAGGATACCATGTGGACCTGGGGACATTAGTGTTCGTCTTTGGAACAGGGACTTGGGATCAAGGTATGCCAGAACTGATTGGAGATGAGTACTGATGTGTTGTGTGAAGATGGAAAAGACAGTTTTGATTATGGGAATAGTTCAAGACAAATGCATACTGGGATAGATGTTGTGGCATCAACAGTGATGCGTGTTTCAGACAACGGTAAGGTATACATATTTTTTTCCCGCTGACATCTACGCTTTAGTTACATTTTTAATTTACGTCTAAAGTCTAGCTTTGTGCGTCTTTCTAGTAGCGTATTTAGAGAAATGATATGTGGTGATGATCATCAACATCATCATCCTAATCAACATCATAATCCTAATTATCATCTTAATCATCATCCTAATCATCATCTTATTCATCATCAACATTATCATCAACATCATTATCCTAATTATCATCTTAATCATCATCAACATCATAATCATCATCAACATCATTATCCTAATTATCAGCTTAATCATCATCAACAGCATTATCCTAATTATCATCTTAATAATCATCAGCAGCATTATCCTAATTATCATCGTAATCATCATCAACATCATCGTCTTAATTATCATCTTAATCATCATCAACATCATTATCCTAATTATCATCTTAATCATCATCAACATCATCATTGTCCTAATCATGTCATCATTAACATCATCATCCTACTCATCATCAACATCATAATCCTAATTATCATCTGAATCATCATCATCTTCATCACCATCATCATCCTGATCATCATCTTATTCATCATCAACATTATCATCAACATCATTATCCTAATTATCATCTTCATCAACATCATCATTGTCCTAATCATCATTAACATTATCTTAATCATCATCTTAATCATCGTCCTAATCATCATTAACATCATCATCCTAATCATCATTAACATCATCATCTTAATCATCATCAACATCATTATCCTAATTATCTTAATCATCATCAACATCATTATCATAATTATCATCTTAATCATCATCAACATCATCGTCCTAATTATCATCAACATCATCATCTTAATCATCATCAACATCATTGTCCTATTCATCATTAACATCATCATCTTAATCATCCTAATCATCAATATCATCGTCCTAATCATCATTAACATCATCATCCTAATCATCATCTTAATCATCATCAACATCATTATCCTAATGATCATCTTAATCATCATCAACATCATCGTCCTAATCATCATCTTAATCATCATCAACATCATCATCAACATCACCGTCCTAATTATCATCTTAATCATCATCAACATCATTATCCTAATTGTCATCTTAATCATCATCAACATCATCGTCCTAATCATCATCAACATCATCATCTTAATCATCATCGTCCTAATCATCATTAACATCATCATCCTAATCATCATCAACATCATCTTAATCATCATCAACATCATCATCTTAATCATCATCTTAATCATCATCTTAATCATCATCAACATCATCATCAATATCATCGTCCTAATCATCATTAACATCATCATCCTAATCATCACCAGCATCGCCCATCCGCTCCCTAAGAAGCATAGGCCTTCAAACATGTCTTAAGTCCTCCAGTCCTGTGACGCCAGCTCAAGGTCCTTCCTTGTCTTCTGTATCCCGGTCTTATCTGTCCTCATTTCCTTGTCCCGCGTGTTTTTACGATCTCCCCGTTCCTCGCGTGTCCTGGGAATTCCAGACTTAGTATTGCCTCGTAATGCTACCAACAAGTTTCCTTAGCGAGTGTCTGTTATAACACTGGCGTTGTATCTTATGTTTTAGATGTATCCTTTATGCATATTTGTGCTGTATGATTCCAGTTTTGTGTTTGCATATAGTTTTTAACGAGTTGTTAGCCTGTGTGCTGTGACTTTTTGTGTGTGTGTGGCGAACAGCCGCACTTCTTTCTAGGCCTCCACACACACCCCAAGCAAGGCAGAGGAGTAGGCTTACTCACAGTATTTGACACCCGGGGCGGATTCTACATTAGGCACCCCCGTCCCATAAATGATCACACTTGCTAGTATATTTTTAACAGTTAAGTTCTATCATAAAAGCGTCAGTCAACACCCCTTTCTTGGCTGTCAACCGGGGCGGTCGGCCCCCTCGCACCCCCCTCCCCCCACTTGTAGTACGCCACTGCCCCCCGGGGAAGTACGCGGGGGCAAATAAAATATGTAGACATTCAGGGATATTAGTTACTTCCCTCATTTTCGCTCCTCTAACTTCGTCTTTCACACACACGTTGAAGTTCGTGTCTTTATTTCTGCCTAATCATTTTTGTGTGTGTAGGTGTAATCTATTGTCGACGGTTACCGGGTTCCAGGATAGAAACCTCGTAGCGTCACCTTCCATTCTACCCAGCTGTAAATGGGCACCTGACTGACTCTTGAGGTAGAGAAGGCAGCAAGGAAGAAAACTGGTCACAACACCTTATAAAGCTGGACCTTGTATGTAGAAGTCTCTAACACTTCACTCCGCTATAGCAGTATCCTCTACAGGACTATATGTTTTATGTTTGGACTAAACACGATTTATGTTTTATCTTCTTCTTCCTCGTTCGTCCTGAAAAGGACGTTGGTTGCGTTGTGTCTGTTTACACCGGAGCTGCGATATCTGCGCCTTTCGGCCGACACATCCGACTTCAGCACGGCATTTTTTGGGACCGGGTTTGCCTTCCCTCTTCGATCCCTACTCTCTCAGCCAGACTGCAGTGATGCAGCCTGTTTCCAGGACCACCACTTGGAGATGGAGTAGGATCTTGATCAGCTCTAGTTCGCTGACGCAAGCAGTCAAACTATGGGTCGCTAACTGCATTCTCTATTGCTGCATCTTTGGGTCCCATGTGCTATCTCAACTTGATAACACAAATTTAGGCTTGGTCATTCTATGAACACAAATGACGTGGACAAAAAAGTCCAAATGACCAGCGCATTAACAGCTACAAGAACAATAGCACAGTTCAGCAACCCTGGATGGAGTAATATAGGCCTACGTCACTAGTTCATTTTGACCTTTTTTAAAATTAAAGTAATCATAATGGCGTATGCCTCAGACACTGGTGAGAAATAGTATAAATTTGACAACAGACAACGTTACAGAAGTGATAGGATCCCGTTACACGCCCGTTGAGGCATATTGGGAATATGGTGTTAGGCCCATATTTTATTGACCATCGGCCCACTAGGGGGTGATGTGGTGAGCATCACACCGGCCCCCTTAACCTTCCCAGAATTGCTCGTACTCAATTCATGAGGCTGGGTCGACCTTGAAGGCGTTTGCTGTCTAAAAAATCCCACCTTAACTCCATGGTCCACTGATCTAGGAAGCCAGTGCTCTAACCACTGCGCCACCGCGTCTCCGGTACAGAAGTGATAGGCTTACCGGGAAATCGAACCCAGGACCACCCGAACAGGCGCCATCACTTTGCTCCGAGAGTGATTCGTGACTAACAACACTGCCAACTTAGCACTACAACAGTAGTACTGGTCATTGTCGCGAACAATCCACGCAACTATAGGACAGTGAAACTGCGCACACTAATTATAGACGCAATCATTCCTATAACTTTTCTGTTTACAAGTTTAACCACGTAACTCAATGTTTGACTTTTTATTGTAGAATCTTTTAGTGTTCAGTTGTAACTTGTCCGGGACTGCAGTTGTGTAAAATAACACCAGTTAGCAACAATAAGAAAGCCTCGACGTCAGCAGCCCACCTGGACGAAGAAGTGTGTCGCCGGTATAAAATCCTTTCATAACCCACTTTTTCCCCCCAAATGATCTTGCCTTCTTGTGACGAAGCACATTCATTCAACGTAGACTTAAGTCCATCGGATATATTATATCCATTCAAGGATAAGTGAGCTGTGTTAAACTGATGCATAATGCTGTTAAAAACTAAGCCCTGAAAAGGACTTCTATCAGCTAGCTTAGATTAGCCCTGAAAAGGGTTTAGTCCTGAAAAGGACTGCTACTTAGTGCATCATTGGCATATAAAGACGCAGAGTTTTATCGGAACCAGATACACAGAACAAATTGGAAGCACAGCATCCAGGCCATAAGGACAACAATATTTATGTTACCAGCTCAGCAGAAGAGAACAAGTGGTAATCTTCAGACTCCACTTAGCCCACTGTAGTGGTTTTTGATGTTATTGTGTGGTTGCTATGTTACCTAGTGTACTGGATGAGGTCAGCTGTGAAGGCTCCTGAAGATAAAAGTTTATGTGAGTTACAGAATGCCTTTCTGCTACCACTTATGACCTCAAACAGACTTATTCTGATATTATGTATGTTAGCTACGTTTAATGTCTAGGGTAATAAAATGTGATGTGTAGGTAATTAAATACACAGACACACACATGTAAACACTAAGTCTAATAATAATAATAAGCTCTATGATCAAATCAACTAACACTGGCTTTAGAAGTTAAATTTGATAATTTTTTTTGAATTTATTTAGTCCTGAACCAAATTTTCTTCTGGTCAGGACGTATGAAACAATATGTATTTATCAATAAAAGTGCATATATATATTGCATAATCAAATGAAAATTTTGTACATAGATATATGTTTACATTGGTTAATATTAACACTAACTACAGTGTCTTTGGAAAACTAGCACTGGATGTCTAGTCGGGGTGGTGTCATCATACCCGATCTCTGTTTACACGAGTCATTGTCTTTGAAATATTGAACTGAGGTATAGTTTTTATACACCAGGATTTTGTTTAGTTATTTATTTGTGGAAGAGTTTGATGAATCCACAGCAGGCCAGGTATTCAACTTATCTGGCCTGTGACGATGCAGTAAAGAATTCAAGTGGCCCACTCCTCACAAGTGCTGGGGTAAAATGATAGGCTTCTTAGGCATCCACTCTTGGACCACTTCAAAGCATCTGGCACTAGCACAGTGCCAGACCAGAAACTCTGAAACCAAAATTTTTGCCATGTGTCAACACACTGCCTACTGCACCAATTTTACACACATCAAAGCAAAAAAAAAAAATTACAAAGATCTGGTCAGATCTCTCTGACCGACTAAGCACATCTCACCCAGGCGGTATCAAATAGCACCAGTTTCCCATGACTGCATTGCATCCGAAATATGTTCATAAGTCTCCTTTTCCATCCAATAAGGTGGGTGATATGTTCCCACTGATCTCAAATATAGATCTGTCTTCTATAGTCTTGGATATGTTTTCCTATATTATTTGTTTGCCTCTAGGCCCTGAACTGTCGCTGGGGACCTAGCATAAGCACTCACTTGTCGTAATCATTTTTCATGACATGGCAGTATCAATCACTCAAAATATTAAATAAAAGGGTTAATGAATTTTTCTCCTTACCACAATTCAAAATTGAACACACAGTTACGTTGTACTAGCAAAACTCAGCTGAGCTGCTGGCTAGATTATGGCGTCCCACTGATAATATATAATATCTCCTGGAAATCACTCTTCTAGCATTAACGAACTGTGCATCTGGACAGTCTTCTACAAAATGGCAATTGCCTCTACTGTTTTTTCTACAATATGAAAGCTTCTGTCCAATCAGCGGACTTCCCCACTACGATTCAAATATTTAAACTACAATGTCAACTTTAGGTCCAGTTTCTGTCTAGTGTGTAATATTTGTATGTCGGTCTGTCCGTCCCAACTTGGTTTTTCCCAAAATTACACTTGATTTTAGACGAAACTACAAAAAACTACACAAATTTTCCCCCACTTACTTATACGATTTCGAGACAAAGTTATTTTTAGCTTCTACCCTCCCTTTTTTGCCCCTTGTCTACATGCAGTTTGGTTTACTGCGTTAGGCTCAAGGTCGCGTCAAAAGTGAATTTTGTGAGAAATATGCACAAATAACTGTCTGCTAGTCTGTATTGAACAATAGTCTTTCGTCAATATCTTCCGTGTTATCTGTCCGTCTTTGTAATTAAAAGTATATTATTTATCAGGGAAAGATGGGCTATCAAACTAGCTAGTTTTTATTCTCCAAAACTTATTATTAAGAAAAAACCTACTTTTTTCAAGGTTCGTTTTGAAATTTGTTTTTGTGCCCTAGTTCACGGCGTTTGCCGCTATATTCAAACTAAAACGACTAATTACCGTAGAACGTCCAAGATACGTCTGTTTCTGACAAGAGCTAAGGTCTTTTTTTGTCCATTTCCTTACATTGTGTCAACTAGTGGCGTAATTTTTTCTTTAAAACTACAAATTGCGTCTTCTAGACTTTAGATTCAAACTCGTGTTCAGACCGTCACATTTTTTTCTTTTATCTCCGTTTCCACCCCGTCTAAAAGGATAGGTCCTTTAGTCTGCATGTTCTAACTAGTTAGTTTCAATGGCGCTAGAAAACGCTGGCGTAGGTGAAGAAGCCGCAGCGTATCTTACCTATATTTTTATCCCTACATGTTATTTTACCTGTTTACTTTATAAATGGAGGAATTTTAACGTTGCATCACTGTAATTTCACCACACCCACAACGGATTGGGATACCATCTATATTCAACAAACTAAAGATGTGAACTACCGATGAGTGTAACTGTGACACCGATACAAGCCCACACATATGAGGAACAGACATAGCACATATGAGGAACAGAGAAAGCACATATGAGGAACAGAGAAAGCACATATGAGGAACAGAGAAAGCACATATGAGGAACAGAGAAAGCACATATGAGGAACAGAGAAAGCACATATGAGGAACAGAGAAAGCACATATGAGGAACAGAGAAAGAACATATGAGGAACAGAGAAAGAACATATGAGGAACAGAGAAAGAACATATGAGGAACAGAGAAAGAACATATGAGGAACAGAGAAAGAACATATGAGGAACAGAGAAAGAACATATGAGGAACAGAGAAAGAACATATGAGGAACAGAGAAAGAACATATGAGGAACAGAGAAAGTACATATGAGGAACAGAGAAAGCAGATATGAGGAACAGAGAAAGCACATATGAGGAACAGAGAAAGCACATATGAGGAACAGAGAAAGCACATATGAGGAACAGAGAAAGCATATATGGCCGTCACCAGCACCATTCCTGGACAAAGTCTGTGGAGATACAAATAGCCTCAATGTGACCACTTCTTTGAACATATACAAGCTGACGTAAGAGAGTGTACGAAAAAGAAAGAAGAAAAAGTATCCTTCAGCTGGTATTCTTCTTTTTCTGTGTTGGTCCTGAAAAGGACGTTGGTTGCGTTGTGTCGCCGTTTACAGCAAAGCTGCAATATTTGCGCCTTTCGGCCCGATATATCCGACTTCTGCACGGCATTTGTTTGGGACCGGGTTTGCCTTCCCTCTTCGATCCCTACTCTCTCGGCCAGACTGCAGTGATGCAGCCTGTTTCCAGGACCACCACTTGGAGGTGGAGTAGGGTCTTGGTCAGCTCTGGTTTGCTCACCCTGACGCAAGCAGTCAAGCTATGAGTCGCTGACTGCCTTCATCTCATTTGCTGCGTCTTCGGTCCCTTCTGCTGGTATGATAAAGTCCGGAAAAGATCTACCAGTTATGCCATCGCTGCCCGGACCACTTCAATGTTCAACGAACACCGGCTGATCTGTACCCACTTATCCGGAGACTGGAGTTACATCAATTTAGCATGGAAGTCGTAAGATGCTGTTCACATGAGGTTGTTCTGGCGGCTGGCAACCTCATGATGGAAAATACATTGCTACATAAACCACTCCTGCAAGATCACATGATTACTTCACGGGGAATGATAAGTGCAATAAATGCATAATACTGCAAGTCTTAATATTTTGTTTCAAAATACAATTTTGCCTCGTTTTGGCGAGGCGCGCCTTGTTCAACCTAGACGCAGGGCCCGTCGGTTACATTAGTGTATTAATATGAAACAAATATAAAGGTATGTTATCAGGCACTCGCAGGAAATAAAGAAGTAGAACACCAGACAACAGAAAAACAACAGACATGAGTGGCTTACCCAGGATTTGAACACTGGACCTTCCGTGCGACAACCCCGCCTAGCCATGCAAGCGAATCACACTATCCGCTCTGCCATCTACGCATCATCAAAAAATGATGTTTCAATGGCAGGTCAATAGTGCGAACCACAATACACGACACCAGAAGTCCTGCATGGGCACTTCAGCCTATTAATGACGCAATCACTTCTGTTGTATTTCTATCAAGCAGTATAGGCCGAATCCAACAAGACCCTTAGGACCTTAATACTGTGTCCAGTAAATTTTACTGGACACAGTATTAAGGTCCTAAGGGTCTTGTTGGATTCGGCCTATACTGCTTGATAGAAATACAACAGAAGTGATTGCGTCATTAATAGGCTGAACTGCCCATGGAGGACGTCTGGTGTCGTGTATTGTGGTTCGCACTATTGACCTGCCATTGAAACATCATTTTTTGATGATGCGTAGATGGCAGAGCGGATAGTGTGATTCGCTTGCATGGCTAGGCGGGGTTGTCGCACGGAAGGTCCAGTGTTCAAATCCTGGGTAAGCCACTCATGTCTGTTGTTTTTCTGTTGTCTGGTGTTCTACTTCTTTATTTCCTGCGAGTACCTGATAACATACCTTTATATTTGTTTCATATTAATTTACTGTTTACAGGCCTCAGGTTTCCCTCCCTTATTTGTAATAAATGGTTACATTAGTGTGCATGTCCAAATATAAAAGACCGTGCTGTCTGGCTATGACTTAGTAGTCATGTAGTGATCCGTATTTATTATTCTTGTGTAAATGTACGAGGTTGATCACTTTTTAAAACGATCTCATCCAGGCTTACACACCTTACATCGTAATTTTTTTTTCTCCGTTTTATTACTTACCATTCTTCAGAATAATAACCCTCGCCAAGCCTCAGTTAGTTGCCCTTTATAGTGTTAATTATTGCCCAGGGGACATTACCATGGATGAGAGATCAAACGTCCTGTTGTGCTTGTACTCTAAGGCAAAGTCGAAGGGGTCACATAGCTTCAACAATTATTGCAACAAAATGTGTGGCCTTGTGTGATTAATATACCGGAGTCTTAGTTTGACTTAATTAAAGCACTTTTCTCTAAATAGGAGTTGCTTAACTCCCCATCCCCACTCCTTTTTGGGTCTACTTTTCGAAAATAGGAAATAAAATCAGTCTGTTTACCTGTCTGAGCGTCTGTACAAGAGAATGAACAGGAATAGACAAACGCATGTGAGAATGAATGGATACAGTATATAAGATCAGAGAAAGGAAGGACAGAATGTTAGACGCGCTTGCGTGCTGTATTCTCAACTGTTTGGAAACAACAACCGTATTTGGCATCCGGGGCGGAAACTATCTCTGGCACCCTCCCCCGTCTGTAAAGAAACACACTTGCAAGTATATTTTTAACAGCAAGTACTATCATAAAAGTGTCCAATGGCACCCCCTTGCTGGCTGACACCCGGGGCGGAACATTCCCTCGAACCCTACCATTAGTACGCCACTGGTGTTGCAGCAGCTTTTGTGGCTTAAAAGTTACTACAAGATGGTGTAGCTGGCCACATACCCAGCCATCCTTATTCGTCTTTTACGACATGCTTGGCAGGTGACATTGTTACTATTCTTTACTCTCATTTCGGGCCCCGGCAACACACGGGTGCAATTTTGTATGTGTTTTGCCCTCCAGACTTTCATTCATGGTTAATGAAAACAATCTTGACAAATGCTTTCGCAGTAGCTCAACTTGTGGCGACCCAAGAACTTCACTTCTATCGTCACAATAGCTCAACTAGTCGCGGCCCAAGAACTTATCTCTAACACCGCAGTACCTCAACTTACGGCGACCCAAGAACTTATCTCTAACGCCGTAGTAGCTCAACTTACGGCGACCCAAGAACTTATCTCTAACACCGCAGTACCTCAACTTACGGCGACCCAAGAACTTATCTCTATCGCCGTAGTAGCTCAGCTTACGGCGGCCCAAGAACTTATCTCTAACACCGCAGTACCTCAACACGGTGACCCAAGAATTTCACCTCTTACGCTGCAGTAACTTAACTTGCAGCGACCCAAGAACTTCACCTCCTTCGCTGCAGTAACTTAACTTGCAGCGACCCAAGAACTTCACCTCTTACGCTGCAATAACTTAACTTGCAGCGACCCAAGAACTTCACCTCTTACGCTGCAGTAACTCAACTTACGGCGACCCAAGAACTTCACCTCTTACGCTGCAGTAACTTAACTTGCAGCGACCCAAGAACTTCACCTCTTACGCTGCAGTAACTCAACTTACGGCGACCCAAGAACTTCACCTCTTACGCTGCAGTAACTTAACTTGCAGCGATCCAAGAACTTCACCTCTTACGCTGCAGTAACTTAACTTGCAGCGATCGAAGAACTTATCTCTAACACCGCAGTACCTCAACACGGTGACCCAAGAACTTATCTCTAACACCGCAGTACCTCAACACGGTGACCCAAGAACTTCACCTATTACACTGCAGTAACTTAACTTGCAGCGATCCAAGAACTTCACCTCTTACGCTGCAGTAACTCGACTTGCAGCGACCCAAGAAGTTCACCTCCTTGCACAGTACGAATGCAGCTGAGCAAAGGTAATTCGAAAACCCAGATCAAATACAGGAGATTGGAGAATTCATATTCTTTGTGGGAGAGTGTTTAAAAGATATTTCATTTTTTATTCATTATTATGATTATTTTTGCGAGGGGGTGTCGGGGAGGTAGCAGATTTAACGGAGAAGGTTCGTCGATTTTTGAAATCATTTGTCGTTAGATATTAGACCATTGAGTATCTCTTAATGATAGTTAGCCGTATTTTCTTCTCATCAGCCGTGTATGAAGCTTTTCACTGTTCATGTCATTACCCGCGCTGTTTTACGGGCAAAAAATGTAGAACCATCATGTTTGCTATACCTGCAGTTCGCTTGAAGTTTGTCTTTTCTCCTGCAATGCGTTGTGTGTAATATAAATGTTATCGATATATCAAGATGGTATCAAATTTTAGCATGTTGAATACATGGGCGGATATGCGTTTTTCATCTACCATCGCCACAGGCGTTTTGTTGGAGTTGATGTGGTGTGAAAGTTCCGTAACTGTTATTAGAATAAAAGTTGGAAAATTTACCGTCTCCTCAAATTGGAGAGTTTCGTTCTCTCTTGGAATATAGACGAGGAGAATTGTGTACACTTCTTGCATCTGTCAAGGGCGGGGTCTGAATTGAAACAAAGCTGGAATAAAAAGGGAGAAGTTTCGTTTAACTTGAGGAGTGGGAAATGATTCCTGCAGCAAATTGGATGCAGACATACGGAGGCCGTATGTGTTTTGTTGTTTTTTTTGTCAGGTTCTTGTGACATTCTTCTTCTCAGTGTGTGTCTGTCTGTCAGCTTTTCCCTTTCTATTTCAGACTACTCTGTTGTTCTCACGAATAGAAATAAAACACGAGCTTGTCATTTTTCTGAGGAATTAATCTTAATTAATCCATCTTATTTCCGCAATAATTATTCTTATGAACTTCAAGATCTCATTTCTTGTTTCTCAGTTTGTTGTCTAGTATTTTCCAATCTCTGCTGCAGTATTTCTAACTTTCTGCTGCAGAATATCTTGGTCTCTACCTCAGTACACATAAGTCCCTCTTTCTTTTTATCTTACTCACCGTTCCATTGTTTCTAAGTCTCTTCTCCAGTATATCTTTGTTCCTACTCCAGTGTGTGTGTCGTCATTCCAGTATTTCTGCCTCCTGTTCAGTATTTATACACTCCTTCCAGAATGTCTGTTTTCCTTCCAGTACTTATGTCTCCGCTGCAGTATTTCTGTCTGCATTCCGCCATTTCTGTCCACTTTCTGTTTGTCAAATACTGTTTGTGTTGCAGTATATCTACCTCCCTTCCAGTATTTATATCTCCGCTCCAGTATTTCTCAGTTTCACGTCCCTTATTTCTGGATCTTTCTCATATGTGCATGAGTCATTTATCAATTATTTATTCGACTTTCTTGGTCTCTCCTGTATTTTTAAATCTCCATTATCCATTATATTAACCCTTCGCTTCAGTATTTATTGGTCTATCCTGCATGTTTTAGTCTCCATTATCTAGATTATTTTTTTACTCTTCCCAGTATTTCCAGATATCTCCTTCATGTTTCTGTCTCATTTATCCCGTATTTCTAACTCTCCTCAGTATTTCTCGGTCGCTCCAGCATGTTTCAGTATTCATTATCCAGTATTTTTTTCACTTTCCGCACTAGTATTTCCAGATCATCTCCTTCGCATTTCAATCCTCATTATCTAGTTTTATTCTTCTAATTCTCCGTTCGAGTATTTATCGACGTGTCCATCAGGTATTCTCTCATGTCCTGCTCGCACGTATCCTCGATTCAAACACATCTGCCATACATTTACATGGCGATTACCCATTTGACCCTCACACCATCACCAAAACTGCTATGCTATGGACCCCAGAAGGACGGCGAAAGAGAGGCCGACCAAAGACAACCTGGCGGAGAACATTGGAGGCTGAGATGCAAAGCATGAACCAGAGTAGGGGAGCGGCACAAAGGATGTCCACCGACTGGACAAAATGGGAACAGTTTGTTAGTTTCCTACAAGACGCCGTTAGGCGTGATGGCCACTGACTGCTTAGTCAGTCAGATGCTAAGGATCCAAGAAGATGATACAGCCACCTGCGCGCAGTCAGTCCTCAGTCAATGATCAACAGCATAACATTTGTGCACCACACTTTCGAGAAACAGAATTTAATACAAAAACATTTTTACCGTTAACTGTCGCACAAAAACTTGAATAAAGTTTCCTTCCATTGTAAGCCATTAACTTATGTTGCACTATTCTTGAAGCCATTAGCTTTAAGCTAAATTCTTGGCCTTACAACTACCAAAACTTTTGTTATTCGAACACCTTGCTGTTTTGTTCAGCCATGTTTTCCAGCCCTTTAGTGTACACTTCATTTCCCATATCCAAAATTAGAGGGTGATAGACCCGGGGCAAATATTTTATTCCATCTAATCTTTAGTAACGGGTACCTCTCCTTCCTCCATACACACACCTACCTGTATTATACAAATTATATATAATTCCCTTGCTAACAGAAAGTGGCGCGCTAAAGTTTTGTTTGTTCCTTGCAATAACCCAAACGCGGGTCCGCCGAAGTCTTTCAATTACTTTTCTGTATACACGAAACGCGACCGCTTGTATTGTATTTTATTACATTCTACTTCACTCAACCGAAGTAATTTAGAACTTCATTTTGGGTGGTTATAAATGGACTGTTTCCAGGTCTGCTTTAGCGTAATTAATTTAGTTTTGGCTATATTCTGTTTTTTTTGTTTTTGTTTTTTTTTTAGAATGATTCCGTATGTAAAGTCAGATCTGATGTCTTCTTCTGTCTCTTTCATTGATGGTAATTTCTGATACATAGTTCCTAACTGTCTCTTGCACGAATTGTACACTCATATACCTAGTTCTCAACTATCTCTTGCACTAATGGTACACTCCAATACGCAGTTGCCAACAATTACCACTGGCATTGCCTTACGAGAGTATTGTGTTGAAGATTTTACTAACTAAATCTCAGCTTTATGAGGTGGAGTGACTGGTCCCTGTCTCGCCGCCTTTGCCACCCCAAAGCCAGGTACCCCATTTACAGCTCGGTAGACTGGAACATGACTACCTGGTTTAAAACCAGGCAACTTTTGCCCTGAGAAGTAAGTGTTCTAACCACTCTGCCATCACGACACACTATTTTGGGAGGAAAACCGTACAGTTTCCCAGCATTTATTCGAAGAATTATATTAATATGAAACATAATTCAGGTGTATGTACATGCTGGGGGGAGGGTTGAAAACTTTACCTGCCTAACTATTCATGATTTTGTTTTTTAATACTTTTCCCCCTTGCGTTTTAATACTCCAGAAAACAAACAAAGATGCAATAACAGTACTTTATGGAACAAACAGCGTTTTTAAAAACCCGAAGGAAATAAAAAGCAAATGCGCTAATCGCTCTCAGCGCTGAATGGAAATTCGATCTTGCGGGCTGCCGAGACAATTTTGAACACATCACACACAAAAAAAAGTTGAGTTTCGGCTTTGCAGAAATCTGGCTAAGACGTCTTGTCTGCGGTACTGTACCTACCTTCTAGCAGCTATCTCAATTTTGAGGAGCTGAGGATGCAATGTTTTATAAGGGCTGTTTTTTTTCTTTCACCGAAGCTGAAGCATAAACATGATAATAAAGCAACAGAAATGTTCACTTGAAAGAACATAAAATTCCGGCAAGTCACCAGAACGCCCTCTGACATTAGGCGGGTGGGCCAGTAGGCCTACGTGATTTCTGGCGCTTTATTTGTTTTCTGTTTAATACGATCTTTTACTGTTGGCACCGAGGACAGAATAGAAAGGAAGCCCAAGTTGTGTGTTGCCTGTTGGTGCGAGTTTTGTTTTAGCTCAGTCTGGTGCTATTGCTACCGAGTATGCTTCTGATTTTCATATGTTTTGCTAACTAAGTGTGAATCGTCATCATCAGTATCATCATTAATATCAACATCATCATTAACATCATCAACAGCATCATCAGTATCATTATCATCAAAATCATCATCAATATCATAATCATCATTTCCCTTTTCGGTCCTAATACAGTAGAGCATGGAACCAGCGCTGGAACCTTGCAGGAAACTTGCACTAAGCATTGACTTACTCGTGCAACGGTAGTTCCTGCAGACATTTGCTTTAGATGATGAAGTTGCCACTCTCCGGCACAACCTCACATTAGTCACTTTGTGCGAGATCCCTGAAAGGTCCTATTTTTTCTTCTGTCATCGAAAGCCCCCTGCAACCACACCTTATTTCTGGGGTGAACGAGAATAGATAGTACAAGTTTTAACTAGGTCAAAGAAATGGTCAGCGTTACTACCATAGCGTCTTCATTGGGGACAGGTAAATGAAAACAGCAGAGATAAGAAAGAATTAATCTAAATGCAGAAAAGTAGAACATTTGTTAAAGGAAGCTTTTAAGAGTTCTTGCGAAAACATGGACCTGGGACAATAACCAAGGATAGAGAAATATTTATAGACTTCTGTCTTTCAGGTCAGTTTATTGTACTTCTTCTTCTTCGTACACTCTCAGACGTCCACTTGAATGTTTTCAAAGAATGCAGTAGTAAGTTTGAGGCTATTTGAATCTCCGTAGAGCATTTCCACGAATGGTACTGGTGTCGGCCATATGCGCTTTCTCTGTTCGGCAGATGTTGGGCAACTTTGAAGCAAAAGTTCAGCTGTCATTTTATCAGTGCCACATTTACACTGATCGTACAGATCACTGTTGTCTGTTAGGAAAAATAAAGATATAATTCTGAAGATATACAGCAATACATAGCTATAAACAAAACTCTTATGTGAGATTTCAAAAAAAAAAAAAAAAAATCAAGAAATTTACAAGTATCAAGTGCTTCAACACTGGCGCAGTATCCAACAAGTATCAAGTGCTTCAACACTGGCGCAGTATCCAATAAGTATCACGTGCTTCAACGCTGACGCAGTATCCAACAAGTATCACGTGCTTCAACAACCTGAAGATAAGTCAAATACAGAAATCCATAGGCAACATATAAAAAGTAATTAGAATGTGGCATGTAGAGAGTTCTTTAAAAAAATATTAAAAAGTACATCAACGCCAAAGCATAGATAACACCAGAAACTGTCAACACGATAGAGGGGGATAACACCAGAAACTGTCAACACGATAGAGGGGGATAACACCAGAAACTGTCAACACGATAGAGGGGGAGAACAAATGATAAACGCACATTCAGACAAATGGAAAACCAGAAATTCCAGTTCTAAAGCTCATGAAAAAATATACATAGAAACAAGCAAAGCGCAAGAAGTATCAGATGATGCAAAAGGAAACACATTGACGAGTTGACAGAAGAGACAGAGGAAACTGCAGCCAGACGAAACAAGAAGGGGGGGGGGGGGGGGGGGCTATACAGCAGTACAAAGATCGACCAGGGAAATATAAAACAATGAAATGGTCTTTACCCAGGACAAGAATAGGAAACCTCTTATTAATGGTCGTTACCCAGGACAAGAATAGGAAACCTCTGTCATGTAACAATGCAGATAAGAGATGGACAGGGAATTTCCAGGAATAGCAAAATAGACCAGCTCCATGAGATCTCCCAGGTATCCAGCCAATAGAAAATGAATTACAAGTTAACTATGCGAAACCGAATAAGGAAGAAATAAAGAAAGCCATAAATCCAAGCGGTGGAAAAGCTGTGAGTGTAGATTGCATTCCATCAGTCATCGGAGCAGGCAGAAACACCTCTACAGAGATACACTTTACTCCATAAAGTCTGGGAGGGAGAAGAAATGTCAGTAGACTAGAAGGAAGTACAAATGGTCACGTTGCCAAAGAAAAAGATTAGCAATAGTACACACTTTACAGAGAAATACTGTTGCAATCAGGGAAAGCATTAACCAAGATCATTCTTGAGAGATGAAAAGGCAGCCAGAGACACATAGCTGAGAGAAGAACAAACAGGTTTTCGGCAAATCAGATCGGGTACAGACCAGACTGAGTATAATATTTGAACATAATCAAATACAATGCAATACGAAGGTTGTCCGGAAAAGAACCGACCATAATTAATGTTAGAAAAACCGTTTGCGCGACATCGATGTTACTTGGCAGCCAAATAGAGTGGCCTGTTATGCACATACCTGTGCAATGTTGACGTTGCTGCACCAGTCCGTGCGACCGTTAAAAGCCGTTTAGTGAGCACGTGCACTGTGTGGTCGTCGCATTCAAAATGGCTGAACGAGTAGAGCAAAGAATCTGCATCAAATTTTGCGTCAAGCTTCAACATTCTTCCACGGAAACTATTATGATGATTCAGAAGGCTTTTGGAGACGATGCAATGAGTGCTACACAAATAAAGGTGTGGCACAAACGCTTCAAAGATGGTCGAGAATCTGTTGAATGTGATTCCATTTCTGGAAGTCCTTCTTCGGGCGTGGAAAACCAGGCGACTTCCACTGAGACGACTGAGCCTTCGTTTCTGGATCATAGCAGTAGATCCACGATTCATCTCCGGTTATGACTTTCTTCATGAAATCTGGGTTATTGGTTGCGGTTTGAAGCAAATCATTAGCAACTGTGGCACGAAGTTCCTTCTGCTCTAGCAGCAGAATCCGCGGAACGAATTTTGCCACGACATGTCTCATACCCAGATCCTGGGTCAGAATCTCGGATACAATAGTTTTTTTTAAAATTCCCAGATCTTTTTCTAGTTCTCGCACCGTCAGTCGCCGATCTTTGTTAATTGCAGCCCGTACACGTTCAACATTTTCCGGTGTTCTGCTTGTATAATAGGTGCAGCATTATCAAGAGTCCAGAAACGCTTTCGAATTTGAACAGTAGTTCTCGGCTGGTAGGCTCCCTTGTAGCAAATGAGTGGGCGGTATGGAACTTAAGACGTTTGAACATGACTATATGTAAGAGACAAGAGCAAAAAAAAACAAGAGAAGGAAAAGAAAAGCAGAGAGCAGGTGATGGAAAGAGTGCCATTAGAATAATGAGCATGTTGGACAACGCGACTAATATAAGGTTGGACTGACAAGGTCATCATATGAAACAAATTGTGACAGAAACCACCTCTACAAGAACACGTGAATGCGTCGTGCAGGTTTCCTGCAATGTGACCAGATACAGGGGTGGTTGAATGCTAAATAGGGAGGGAAAAGGATGAAGATGATGTTGAGTAGAACGGGTACTTGAAACTATACATTCTTGTTGTTATGTTATATGTGCTGACATATTTATGTTCCAATCACTGCTTGTTTACATGTTTACAACACTGTGATTCTCACAGTTTGATACTTATACCCATAAACCATTCCGTGAAAACTTCATAGCGTTACGTGTAAATCGCTGATTTCTGCAACAGATGTTCATTGATTATTTAAATAAGAATTACTTTCGCAATTCCCTCGTACATACATGTTTTTAATTAATGTCTCGAAATATTAAAATCGAATTATTTTTTCTTTCTGGTCTTACTCGGAATGAATACGTGCCTTGACAGGCTTTATGCGATGAAACTGAGTTAAATTAGCATAATTTTTGGATAATTTTACAGGCTTGGAATTTAACCGTGATAAAATCTTCCACGTAAAGCTTTCCCCATACATTTTCTAAAGAGATCCCTGGAGTTTTGAACCTCTTCTGAATAAGACAGAAATAACATAACGCTACAATCGTTCTTTAAAACTTAATTTACTTGATTCATAATTTTTTTTTTTTTAAACGAAATGCGGCTCATTTACCCAGCACAGCGGTGTTTGTATGCCGGTGAAGAATTTACATGACACTACGTTTTCAAATCACCTGTATGTTATCCGGGGCCGGAAAGGGGTGAAAAAAAAAAACAGTAACATTGTAAACTACCAAGCATGTCGTAAAAGGCGGTTAAGGAGGGTTTGGATATGGGGCCCGGCTACCCCATCGTGTAGAAATTTTAAGCCACAAAAACTTCAACAAGGGTTTGCATAAGTGAATTGAAGAAAAGAACTGATCTTAGCCAGGGTCGGTCTTAGTAATTGCTGGGTCCGGTTTGAACAATGCTGGTGGGGGGCCCCTGAAGTTAAGATTAGTTTTGTTGTAACACGTGTTATGTAAGAATAATAGCTAATAAATCTAGATAATGTGTTATTTTTAGTACAATGTAATATCATATATTTCCTATATCTAAGTTGAAAAAAGTCTTCATTCCTTACTCTTTTTTTTTCCATGGGGGTAGAGTCAGCTAAGATGGCTGTCTGAACATTCTTTAACAAGGGCAGTTATTGTATCAGACTCATAATCCATGCTTTGGATGGTCCAAAGTGGATGGCTCCGGCTTGAATGGAAAACCTCGATAGAAGCTTCGAATCTTCAGGAACTAGTAACTGTCCTAGTCATGCAGGGGTATGCAGCGATGAACGTGCCTGCAGATTAGCTACAGGAGCACCCATAGAAGGTGCATTGGATAACATAACGCTGCTCATTAGGGGAGAGATGCTGAGGGCAATTAGTGATCGTCTGTTAGAGAAGGACACTGCAGTCGATGAATCATCAAAGGCTGGACTGCTGGAATTTAGCATCAAACGTAAGACTAGCACAGATGGACGTAAGACTAGCACAGATTAACGTAAGACTAGCACTGATGGACGTAAGACTAGCACAGATGTACGTAAGACTAGCACAGATGGACGTAAGACTAGCACAGATGGACGTAAGACTAGCACAGATGGACGTAAGACTAGCACAGATGGACGTAAGACTAGCACAGATGGACGTAAGACTAGCACAGATGGACGTAAGACTAGCACAGATGGACGTAAGACTAGCACAGATGGACGTAAGACTAGCACAGATGGACGTAAGACTAGCACAGATGGACGTAAGACTAGCACAGATGGACGTAAGACTAGCACAGATGGACGTAAGACTAGCACAGATGGACGTAAGACTAGCACAGATGGACGTATGAGAGGATGCTATCCAACATGTATTCAACCAACGCGCAGCAGCAACAATTAGCATTCATACCCTTCGACATTTGCTGAGGGAGACTGAGCACCTATGGGTTTGCCCGCAGTGCAGTGACGTCGATTCTGATCAACAATAGCAAGAACTCACGAGCAGAGTCAGGTATCCATTTACAGCTGGGTGTTTCGAACTCGGTGCCTTCGTCGCCAGAGACCAGCTCTCTAACCACTCTGTCATTCGGACGCCCAAGAGAGGTAGAGGGAGAGAACAAAAAAAAAAGAAAGGAGAAGGGGACATAAATAAAAGATATGAGAATAACGTGGAAAGACCATAAGCTGATGGCACAGGATAGGTTTGTATTTGTTGAAGGCCTATGCTCCGTGGGAAGCTGTGGGGCAGTGATGATGAGGTTTGAGAGTTAAATATTACGCGTGGGGGAGTATGAAAGATGAGTGTATGTGAATGTACTCCCCTATTGTAGTTGGAGTGGCGAGTAAAGATATGCGTACATGATAAATAGTATTACATGTTTATCAGTGGTGAGTGTAAAGAATGTGTGCATGTTTTTCTTTAAGAGGTACGAAGTGTACACATTGTGTACTTGTGGGTATTAATTGTGTAGAACCTGAAGATTCCTTAGGAGAGCCCAGAACCAGAGCACAGTATTTTAACTCTGCATATTATGCAAGGAGGCATATCTGGAGTCATCCTCATATGGCCATCAGCTATGCACAATGCTACAATATATGAACGTGAAAGTGAACCTATGTCTGTGAGGCTAATTACATCCTCATTGACTCTTAAAATCATCCACACACTTCCAGGGATTCCCCGTGTGGTGAAACATGTTGAGAACCCAGCATTGCACACTAAGCTTGGAGAAGTCTCTTGAACCCTAGGTGTAATTCTTTGGCTTTGACTTGGTTGACTGCATGCAGAAGGACTCACTATGGACCCAGTGATATGCAGGGGAAGCTGAGAAGTGGCTGTATGCAGGACGTGACTATTCCTAGGGAGATCCCAGAACCAGAGCACAGTATTTTAGTTCTGCATAGTTGGAAAGCCCCCTTGGATGGCGGGGAATGCACAGTTTGTCTTACACTTCTTACTCCTAGCTTGGGACCAGATGTGACGATCCTTTAAATGCAGGCCAAGCTGGAGAAACTGGAACTCACGACTTCAACTCAGCAAATTTTGGAATGGCAGAAAAGCCACAGGAAAAGTCAAGATCTACAGTGTAGATAATACCCAGGAGTCTTCAACTTGATATTGGCTACTAAAGAGCGAGAAGCTCTGCAGCCCTGGTTAAACAACAACAACAACAATAATAACAACAACAACAACAACAACTCTGCATATTTGGAGAGGCCCCTTGGATGGCGGGGGATTGTGGTGAAGTGGGATGTTATAAATATTTATAGGGGACTTAGTGTACTGACTGAGATCAGCTGTGAAGGTATATATATCTAATAAGAGTAGTGTATTATATATAACCTTACTTGCTGCCACATATGTATACCTCAGTCAGAATTATTCTGGAATAGTGTGATGACTACGTTATATGTCTAGGGTATGTGTATGATGAAGTGTAAGTCAAAACAACAACAGACAGATAAACAATTTAATTTATTCCACTACACTTGACAACACTGTGACACTCACATACATAAAACACTCTACAAGGATATCTTAAAGGAGTCACTGATAACTTTTCAAATAACAATATGTATTCATTGCTGTCATGAATGTATATGTGTCCTGATTCAAATACAAAGGGAACCAGGAATCACAATCAATTTTAATTACAAGTTATATGTACAGAATTTATCAGTATTAATATTGTAGTGACATATATTATTAAAAGTATCCTATGTGTGTCAGTTGTGTAGTAGTAATATGAGGTAATACTGGTTTTGTTTTGTTCAAGCTCTGTTGGTATTTGTCATCATGACTTCAATAGTTTGTTTCTATGGGAACTAGTATTGGAGATGTTCTCAGTTCCTGGTATTAAAACAATTTACTTCCCCTCTTAAGTTTATGTTACAATGTTATTTTAAGATGGGGGTACATAATGTTGAGCTCAGCTGGCCACATCAGCTTATCTTGCGTGATGGCGGCAGGAAAAGACTCCTCTGCTCGATTTCTCCCCTGGGCTCTGGAGACACCTCACTGATAGTTAAATGGACCAAGGAGTATGCTGTCCGACTCTGGATTCAGCAAAGCTCTGACCAGGTGCTGCTCAATAACGTCAAGACCACGGTCCCTGAAAACAAGAAGGATGTACCTTCTACTTCATAACTAATTGATACTCTAGTTCTACACTGAGCACAATACATCACAAACATTGAGTTCAGAGCGTTAGGCCAACTGTCAGCTTCATCTGAAATACTTTATACCAGTATTAACCTCCTTAATGGTTACTACGCCTCTGCACTTCCAGCATTATTTCTTTCTAGTCAATCATCTAGGTGTCAGTGTACTGTTTGGCCATTCCATGCTGTTTTACTTTCCTCCGACACCTTCTGTTCAGGCTGGAGCATTATAGGCTTTACATCATGTTTGCTACTGAACTACACATATATACAGGCATAAATTAACAATTCACATTCAATTTTCATTAAAAGATACTGAATGTTTCAAGCTTACCACAATTCATGGAAATGAACACAGATACGTTGACTAGCAATGAATTCTGGCACAAATACTGGCACAAATTCCCATCTGCTTATGTTCCAGGCTTTTATTTAGCAAAAATATGAGCTGGCTTCAACGCACTGTTGCTTTATCAAGCTTATTTAAACTAGTGGTCTCGAACTAACGCTCCTAAGTGAGTATATCAGCGAGTCTGGCCAATGGAGCCACGTTTCGACAAGTGTTTGAAAAAATTTTAACTTCCTACGTCTCCCCTAACAACCAAGGATAGCATTTATAGTCCGACTAATCGTGTTTAGCCTTACATATCATTCCAGCCAATCAGTTCAAATGTAACTTGTGGCCCATTTCCTGTACAATGGTGGTTTAAAAAAATCTACCACTGAGCAATTCTGATTTTGGGTGTTGTCTGACAGCACCATCATTTTATTTTGGCTATAACTTGTTAATTCCTAGACTATTTGCATAACGTTGTACATATTCTTTGTCAGCAAACCCTAAGGAACCCAAATATATATATCTAATAGAGCTAATATGCTGCGTTCAAAATATGCAATTCCTTCTACCTCCTGTTTCGAAGATGTGCTGTCTGGGTACTGTAATGTTTTCAAACGTAAACCCATCTAATGTTATCTTTTCTAATAAGAGTTTTTCAGGATTTAAAAACCTAACTCTGGGAAGGTTAGTGTTTTTATTTATCACTGTCCGTCCGAAAAAGTTAGTGCATGTGGCCTTACACGCTTGATAGTAGTAATTGTGTATCGCGCGACGCGTGTTTAGTGTTGCACGTGTTCGGCTTTATGCCTCTCCCTTCTCTCTATCCTTTAGTCCATCTGTCTTTAGTTACGCCGTGTATAAAATGGAATGAATGAAATATTAAAATTAGGTCATTGTTCAGCTTGCGTATCTCACTGTTTTTCCAAGAAATACAGCACACGTTTCATTGAAGAAAGCGGGTAATAATACAGTAGGCTTTTACTATCAACGTGAAGGCGTTACAATTTGCCGACGAAGTAGAAAACAAGGGGGATTTCGAGTACAGTCATTGTGACAGCACTGTTCTTTACCATTCTTCTTCCTTTTATTAAATTTATTTGTTAGGCTTTGCATTTACGTTTTAATTTATATATGGGGATTAGAATAATTCATGACATCTCCCCTCTTAAAACAGACATTATATGTCAGTCCTTTATTCTATATACACATAGAGAAATTTATTATTATTTCTGGGGTTTACGGTGATTCTCATCACACGGATGGCGGCTTAAAAAATCCGCTCCCAAATTTGTTTTTCCAGATATATACTCAATGCTAAAATTATAGGGAGCCAAAAGCAAGGACCATCGGAGTAACCTAGAGTTCTCATGCCTAGCCTGGGCTAGAAACGATAAAGGTTTGTGGTCCGTTTGCAACTTAAATGCCTTCCCATACAGATAAATATTGAATTTCTTTATTGCCCATATTACTGCAAGACATTCTTTTTCGCTAGTTGAGTAGTTGATTTCAGCTTTATTCAACTTTCTGCTAGCATATGCCACTGGGCTTAATTCCCCATCCAATGCATCTGATTTCTGTAGTAGAGTTGCACCTAACCCAATATTACTTGCATCCGTCCTTACTATGAATTCTTGACTTAAGTCAGGTAATTTCAAAATGGGTTTACTTGTGAGCTTTTCCTTCAATTCTTGGTAAGTCATTTCACATTGTGGTGTCCATGTAATGCGATCTGGATGTCCTTTACGTGTCAAATCAGTTAACGGTGCACATATGGAATTAAAGTTTTTGATATACTTCTGGTAGAAACCACATAATGAGACAAAGGATCTCACGTCCTTCTTGGTTTGTGGTCTCGGGGCTTTCTTTAGTTTCTCTAAATTCTTTGGGTCAGGGGTCATGTTTCCCTGATAAACTGTGTGTCCCAAAAATTCCAATTCTTTACATCCAACGCAACATTTGGTTGGTCGGGCTGTTAAATTTGCTTCCCTAAGTCGATCAAACAGCATCTTCAGAGAGTCAATGTGTTCCTCAAATGTTTCTGTTGCTATCAGGATATCATCCATGAAATTTGTTATACATGGATTATTCAGAGGGTCCAATAATTTTCTCATCATTCTAGAGAAGACACTAGGCGCATTCTTCAATCCAAATGGCAATCTATTAAACTCATAGTGTCCTTCTGAGGTACTAAAAGCTAGGTATGGTCTAACCTCAGGCTTTACTGGAATCTGATAATATCCTTTACTCAGATCCACTTTGGAGAAATATTTAGCTTTATTTAGTCTGGCAAACAACTGATTTGTATCCGGCAATGGATCCACCTGTCCTTCTGTAATAGCATTCAGTCTCCTGTAATCTATACAGAGTCTATGTTCTCCAGAGGGCTTCCTTAAGAGTACAACACCGGAACTATACGAAGATTCACTGTGTGAAATAATTCCTTCCTTCAATAGATAGTCTATCTCTTCCTTCAAAGCTTTCTCCTTAGCAAACGGAATCGAATATGGTTTCATACAGACAGGTGTGGGGTCTATCAGTTTCATATCATATTCCAATAGGTTTGTATGCCCTGGTCGGTCTGTTAACACCTCTGCATGATTATTTAGAACCTGTTGCACTCTCTCTTTCTGAGTTTTCGTTAAATGTGTACTGATTTTCACCTGTGCTGCTGTCTCACAGGGGTGTAATGGATACTCAAATGATGAAAGTGGTTCCTTTTTCATCTCCATGGCGATGGACAAGGTCAACAAGTGTGTCTCCTCCTGATGTTCTCTTTCCAAATATTTCTTCAGGAGATTCACATGATAGATTTTTTCTTTCCCCTTCTTATCTATCTTATAATTTGTTCTAGATACCTTCTCTAAAACTGTATATGGACCCTGCCATCCAATTTGTAACTTATTCTGACTCCCGGGCAAAAGAAGCAGTACTTTCTCTCCCACAGCCAAATTTCTGTCTTTCGCCTTCCTGTTATAATAGGCAGCATGTTTCTTCCTGGCTTGTTTCAAATTTTCATTGGCAAGTTTCCAGCCAGTTTTTAAACGAGTGGTCAGCTCATTCACATATTGGTATGAAGATGTAATGTTTTCCTCTGCCTTTTCATCAGTCCACGTTCTTAACAAAGCTTCGAGTGGACCTTTTATTGGCCTTCCAAACAATAATGTTGCCGGGGCCATACCGGTTGAACTATGGGGCACCTCCCGATAAGCAAAGAGGGCGGCGTGCAGGTACTGGTCCCATGTATCTGGTTTTTCGTGTGCCAACTTTCTCAGGATCGACATCAATGTGCCGTTAAATCTTTCCACTTGGCCGTTCCCTTGGGGATGATACACACTACAATGGAAGTGTTTGGCCTGGAAGATCCTGAAAACTTCTTCAGTTAGTTTCCCCTTGAACTGAGAGCCATTATCAGTCAAGATTTGATTGGGAAAGCCTAACCTTGTGAAAATTGTGAGCAATGCCTCTGCCACATGTTTAGAATCAATCGATGACAGGGCTACTGCCTCTCCCCACATAGAACAAGTGTCCACCAGAGTCAGAATGTAGCTGTTCCTTCTCTTGGTTCGGGTGAGAGGTCCCACAAGATCCACGGCAACTCTCTCAAAGGGTGTTCCCACTATGGGCATTTCCCCCAGAGTTGCTGGTGCAGTCCAATGTTTAGGTGCTACTCGTTGGCACTCTGGACAGGATTTTACATATCGTTTGATATCTTCAGTTATTCCTGGCCAGAAATAGTGACAAGCTATTCGCTGTCCTGTTGCGCTGATTCCCATATGACCACTGAAGGGAATCGCATGCCCTAGTTCCAACACTTTAGTCCTATATGAAGTGGGAAGGACCAGCTGTCCGTGACCATTGGATTCAGATCCAGCCTTCCTATATATCAGTTTGTTCTTCATATAAAACTCTCCCTTGCCTGGAGGTGTATGAGATTTGGGCAACTTCTTGAAACATGGCTTGAGTGTTTTGTCCTCAGCCTGTGCCTTCCTCATCTCATCTGGATGAGTATTTATTGGATTATCCTCCTCCTTTTTTAGACTGTGATCTGGTCTGCACTGTTGCCAATATCACAGGTCTCTTGGGATTCCCCAAGAAGACATATCTACACCCCAATATCAGAGGGTAGATTGGCTCATTTATCACTGCTGCTTTTATGATTCCTTCCACATATCGCGTTTTCACTTTTATTCGGGTGACGGGAAGTGTCATGGTAGCTACATCCTTGGTTGCAGTTTGAATCTCCACTGTTTCTGTGGTGTATTGATCGGCCTGCACCAGGTGAGAACTCACAACGGAATCGTAATCTAAACCGGTATCATATAAACATCTTATAGTGACACCATTACAGATGACATCTTCACACACTGGGGGGTGGTATGGTTCCTGTAGTTCTTCAGGTTTGCCCTTCTTTTCCTTTTTCCCCGATGTCATAGCAGCAAAATGAGGAGGTTTCCTTCTACAATGGTCAGTGTCATGATTGTTCATCTTACAATTTTTACACCACCTTTTTCCTTGGTTGAAAGATTTTCTTTCATCATATTTCCTTTCATCGAATTGTGGGTTTTATTTTTATTTTCATACCGTGGCCTATCAAACTGGTGCTTACCTTTGTTTTGATCCCTAGGATCAAATTTATTAAAGTTCTGTGGTGCCCTAAAGTTATCCACTTGTTTCTTTTTATTACCTGTTACCTCTGCTTGAGCTGCTTGATACCTTTCAGCAACATTTAGCAACTCATCCAGCCTCTCTGCACCTTGTTCCATGAGAAACTTTCTCAGGTCTGGAGCCATGGACTCTCTTAATTGCTCTATAAGGACCATTTCCTTAAGATCTTGGGTTTCCCCAGAGAAGTCCATTTCTCCAAGTATGTCTCTATTCGTGCAGAGAACTGGTGATAGGTTTCACCTGACAGTAGTTTAGCATTCCTAAATTTTTTCCTATAAAATTCTGCATTCTTTTCATACCTTAACAAAAGAGCCTGCTTTAGCATGTCATAATTTTCCTGATCACCTCTGCTCATTTTTGCAAAAACTTCATAAGCTGCCCCACGAAGTCCTTGAGATAACTTTAAGCTCCACCTTTCTCTCTCTAACCCATACGTGGTAGCTAATAGTTCATACCTATTTAGGTAGCTCTCTATATCATCGTCTTTCTCAACAAAATGATCTAAATGAAAATTCATAGCTGAGGTTGAGGCTCCTTGGCTAGCAGTGGCATCAGAGGCAAAGGGACTGGCACCATTTTCAGGAGCATGGCCCTGAAACTCAAACTCCCTAAGTCGTAACTCATGTTCCCTTTGTAATCTTTTATCTTCTGCTTCCCTTTCTGCAGCTAATTTCTTCTCTTCTCTTTCTGCAGCTAATTTCTTCTCTTTTCTTTCTGCAGCTAATTTCTTCTCTTCTCTTTCTGCAGCTAATTTCTTCTCTTCTCTTTCTGCAGCTAATTTCTTCTCTTCTCTTTCTGCAGCTAATCTTTTGTCTTCTCTTTCTGCTTCCAATTTCTTAGCCTCAGCCTCAATCTGCAACCTCTTAGTCTCAGCCTCAGCCTCAAATTGCAACCTCTTAGTCTCAGCCTCAGCCTCAAATTGTAACTTCTTAATTTCCCTTTCAGCCTCTAACTTTCTTTCGGCTTCAAACCTTCTTTCTTCGCGTTCAATAAATTTGTCACATTCCGTAGTGACATAGGCAACCATAACTTGCCCATCTAATCCTAACTCTTTTGCAGTCTGAACAGCAGCAGATCGAAATTTGGCCAGGTCCGCCATTGTCTATCAGGTAAATTTATACAATGTCTAACCAACAATTCAATCTCTAAATATATATCTAATGGACAACACAGGCACCGTGAGCTCAACCTTATTTAATTCCACCCAAGGATACCTTTTAATTCTTATATTCCCTGAAGTGAATTACCCCCACTATTTTTAATAGGTAAAGATTCAAAATCCCAAGAGCGAGCCCCCAATATATGTGGTGAAGTGGGATGTTATAAATATTTATAGGGGACTTAGTGTACTGACTGAGATCAGCTGTGAAGGTATATATATCTAATAAGAGTAGTGTATTATATATAACCTTACTTGCTGCCACATATGTATACCTCAGTCAGAATTATTCTGGAATAGTGTGATGACTACGTTATATGTCTAGGGTATGTGTATGATGAAGTGTAAGTCAAAACAACAACAGACAGATAAACAATTTAATTTATTCCACTACACTTGACAACACTGTGACACTCACATACATAAAACACTCTACAAGGATATCTTAAAGGAGTCACTGATAACTTTTCAAATAACAATATGTATTCATTGCTGTCATGAATGTATATGTGTCCTGATTCAAATACAAAGGGAACCAGGAATCACAATCAATTTTAATTACAAGTTATATGTACAGAATTTATCAATATTAATATTGTAGTGACATATATTATTAAAAGTATCCTATGTGTGTCAGTTGTGTAGTAGTAATATGAGGTAATACTGGTTTTGTTTTGTTCAAGCTCTGTTGGTATTTGTCATCATGACTTCAATAGTTTGTTTCTATGGGAACTAGTATTGGAGATGTTCTCAGTTCCTGGTATTAAAACAATTTACTTCCCCTCTTAAGTTTATGTTACAATGTTATTTTAAGATGGGGGTACATAATGTTGAGCTCAGCTGGCCACATCAGCTTATCTTGCGTGATGGCGGCAGGAAAAGACTCCTCTGCTCGATTTCTCCCCTGGGCTCTGGAGACACCTCACTGATAGTTAAATGGACCAAGGAGTATGCTGTCCGACTCTGGATTCAGCAAAGCTCTGACCAGGTGCTGCTCAATAACGTCAAGACCACGGTCCCTGAAAACAAGAAGGATGTACCTTCTACTTCATAACTAATTGATACTCTAGTTCTACACTGAGCACAATACATCACAAACATTGAGTTCAGAGCGTTAGGCCAACTGTCAGCTTCATCTGAAATACTTTATACCAGTATTAACCTCCTTAATGGTTACTACGCCTCTGCACTTCCAGCATTATTTCTTTCTAGTCAATCATCTAGGTGTCAGTGTACTGTTTGGCCATTCCATGCTGTTTTACTTTCCTCCGACACCTTCTGTTCAGGCTGGAGCATTATAGGCTTTACATCATGTTTGCTACTGAACTACACATATATACAGGCATAAATTAACAATTCACATTCAATTTTCATTAAAAGATACTGAATGTTTCAAGCTTACCACAATTCATGGAAATAAACACAGATACGTTGACTAGCAATGAATTCTGGCACAAATACTGGCACAAATTCCCATCTGCTTATGTTCCAGGCTTTTATTTAGCAAAAATATGAGCTGGCTTCAACGCACTGTTGCTTTATCAAGCTTATTTGAACTAGTGGTCTCGAACTAACGCTCCTAAGTGAGTATATCAGCGAGTCTGGCCAATGGAGCCACGTTTCGACAAGTGTTTGAAAAAATTTTAACTTCCTACGTCTCCCCTAACAACCAAGGATAGCATTTATAGTCCGACTAATCGTGTTTAGCCTTACGTATCATTCCAGCCAATCAGTTCAAATGTAACTTGTGGCCCATTTCCCGTACAATGGTGGTTTAAAAAAATCTACCACTGAGCGATTCTGATTTTGGGTGTTGTCTGATAGCACCATCATTTTATTTTGGCTATAACTTGTTAATTCCTAGACTATTTGCATAACGTTGTACATATTCTTTGTCAGCAAACCCTAAGGAACCCAAATATATATATTTAATAGAGCTAATATGCTGCGTTCAAAATATGCAATTCCTTCTACCTCCTGTTTCGAAGATGTGCTGTCTGGGTACTGTAATGTTTTCAAACGTAAACCCATCTAATGTTATCTTTTCTAATAAGAGTTTTTCAGGATTTAAAAACCTAACTCTGGGAAGGTTAGTGTTTTTATCACTGTCCGTCCGAAAAAAGTTAGTGCATGTGGCCTTACACGCGTGATAGTAGTAATTGTGTATCGCGCGACGCGTGTTTAGTGTTGCACGTGTTCGGCTTTATGCCTCTCCCTTCTCTCTATCCTTTAGTCCATCTGTCTTTAGTTACGCCGTGTATAAAATGGAATGAATGAAATATTAAAATTAGGTCATTGTTCAGCTTGCGTATCTCACTGTTTTTCCAAGAAATACAGCACACGTTTCATTGAAGAAAGCGGGTAATAATACAGTAGGCTTTTACTATCAACGTGAAGGCGTTACAATTTGCCGACGAAGTAGAAAACAAGGGGGATTTCGAGTACAGTCATTGTGACAGCACTGTTCTTTACCATTCTTCTTCCTTTTATTAAATTTATTTGTTAGGCTTTGCATTTACGTTTTAATTTATATATGGGGATTAGAATAATTCATGACAGGGATGCAGAGTATGCCACACGCTTCTTCCTCCTAACTTGGGACCAGATGTGATGATCCTTTAAATGCAAGCCAAGCTGTAGAAACTGGAGCTCATGACTTCAACTCCACACGTTACGGAATGGCAGAAACACTACAGGAAAATCCTAGATCTACAGTGTAGGTAATGCCAAGGAGTCTTCAACTTGTATTGCTGCAAAAGAGCGTAAAAGCTCAGAAGCCCTCAACAACAATAACCGCTTTGAGGAGTAGGGAGTATGGGCGCTGTGTACTTGTCAGTATTCTTAATACACGTTGAAGAGTAAGTTGTACGAACGCTGTGTAAATATGAGCATTACTGTTACACCTTGAAAAGTAGGGAGTATGGACGCTATCTGCGAGACATGAGGTTTATTAGAGGTGTATTGATTGTGTTCCTTACTTTGTGAGTAATGTTGAGGATGAGAAGTGTAAGCGTAAAAGAGGAAGAACGGGTGGGGGTGGGGGTGTTGTCTTATAATAAGGCCGTTTCATAATTTCTTATGTAAATGACACTCGAAACCTCTGAACTGGTAATGGCTAAAGTTTCTTTACACGAGAGCCCGTATTTCTGCGTCTTTGTTGCCGATATGATAATTTCTATTTGGCTTGATAGGTCGTGCTTTTGTTAGGGGTAGGGGTAGAGCAAGATTATTGGGGGTTGGGAAGGAAATTCTTGGTACATATAACGAAGCAGGACCAGTTATGGAAAAAACAAGACAGCCTTTATTTTTAAACTCTAAAGGATTGTGGACTTGAAAAAAAAATAATCTGGGACCTGTGATAAGGTAGCGAGAAAGTTTATAGTTCAGTGGAGGTTATTTTGTCAACACTCGACACTGAGCACATGTAAATGGGGTATTGGGAAGTCGTAATGACATGAAGGATAAACGAAATTGGCCTGTGGAACAAATGGTAACCGGCTGAAATAAAGAACTTAGACGTTCTGAGATGTAGGAAAAAGAGGAGAATGGAATCAATGTTTTTATCAGTGGCAGATATTGTGTATGTATTTTTTTGTCTTCCACCTCAACTGGTGGCAAGTCTTGATTAAAACCTGACGTACAAGCTGAACAGAATAAAACAGAACCTGGGGAAAATCATTGCTAGGGGACGGGGGGGGGGGGGGGAAAGAAAAGCGTGATGGAAGTCGTAGAAATGTTAAAATTAATTACCTGAACATATTTTCCTTGGCCATGTAATCACATCTATCGGGCTAAAAACGGACGTGTTCTTAATCCGAATCTATTCACTGTCTGTGTGTCTATATCTTTATGTGTTCTTGTCTCCCCATCGCTTTTCTTTATTTCATTTCTTTTCGTCAGTTTGATCCTCATGTTTGTCTCTTTTTCTTGTCTAATCTTCTACCAGTTTAGCCTTGTCTAATCATTACCACCGTCATCATCATCATTCTCTTGCAGCTGGTCTCACAAGACGCCTGCACCAAGCAGTCGCATTCTCTTGCAGCTGGTCTCACAAGACGGCTGCACCAAGCAGTCGCATTCTCTTGCAGCTGGTCTCACAAGACGCCTGCACCAAGCAGTCGCATTCTCTTGCAGCCGTGGTTTCTGTGGCTATTTCTTTTACTTGATAAAGGTGACAATCCCATGCAAGACCGTATATTAGTCTAGTCGCCATGCATGATGGGGCAGTAGTCCTATGTTTGATCTCTTCAAAGGCCTTTTCTTATTCTGTTGATTATATATATATATATATATATTCTTCTTCTTCTTCCATCCTTAGCCATCAACCGGCAAAGCAGTATGTGGCCAGTACGCCTAGTGGCGTCTTAGGGCAACAACAAATTGATCAATCTATCGCTGTTTCCACCACACCTAGTGGCGTCTTTGTGGAACAAAAACAGACCAAACAATCTATCATTGTTTCCGTAATCAGATTGGTTGGCAAGCAGGTGATCAGCCCAATGTGCGAAGTTTTTACGGGATGGGGTAAACAGCCCCATGCCCATACCCTCCTTAGTCGCTTTTTACGACATGCGTGGTAGGGTGCAGTGTTACTATTCTTTGCTCCCCTTTCGGGCCCCGGTAACACACGGGTGTAATATATATATATATATATAATACAGAAATCAAAGACCACTCAACATTCATATCAATACAATTTCGGTGAAACAAGTCTCATATCATTTAGGCAAAATGTGGATTCATACATATCTCGTGGTACCGATTTGAACAAAATTGGAGGAACTATGATTTCAAAATCGTTACTTTTACTTAACTTTGTCTGTCCACTCTGGCACTGAGGCGCCGTGGTCAGCTGATTTCAAAATAAGATGAAAGGCAAGAAGAGTTGTCGTTGCTTTGGGAAATACATGACAAACTAAAAACGAAATCAGATCCTACTAAAAGAATTATAATCTTCAGTTCAAATGTCATGACACTTCTATTTGATTGGCTCGGAGACAAGGGGAAGAGCGGACACGACAACTAAGAAGTTACAAGCGTTCATAAAGGGATTAGAAAGGTACGCCTTATACCAGATACTACCACAGGGAAGTGAAGTGTTAGACTTATTTTTATTTTTTTTCCCCATTGACGATCATGTCATACCAATTTAAACCTTCCATTTGGGACCGAAGACGCAGTGATAAATGCAGCCAGCGACCCATAGCTTGACTGCTTGCGTCAGGGTCAGCGAATCAGAGCTGACCAAGACCCTACTCCACCTCCAAGTGGTAGTCCTGGAAACAAGCTGCATCACTGCAGTCTGGCTGAGAGAGTAGGGATTGAAGAGGGAAGGCTTACCCGGTTCCAAGAATGCCATGCTGAAACCGGAAGTGTCGGCCGAAAGGCGCAGATATAGCAGCACCGCTTTAAACGCAGCAGAAGATGAAACCTTCCGTTTTGCTCAATCACCTATTTATGATTGACAGAGTGGTTAGAGCGCTAGTCTCTCGCGGCAAAGGTGCGGGTTCGAATCACGGGATTGGGACGTCGCAGTCTACCCAGTTGTAAATGGGTACCTGGAAATGAATAAAACATAAGTGGAACAAGAGCTGAAGAAAATACAGTATTGGATACAGCATACCTTGAGGTAACCAGTTGGTAGCATTACAAGAAAGTCCTTGTTTAGAAGTCCCTAGGATAAGAGGAATAGCGGATGACCTAACAACACGTGGACAAGGTCATTGCAGACAGACATGACCGGGCTAAAGAAGGCATAGGAAATATAAACGAATGACGCTGAACAGGAAGACTTAACGTGACGTTGTTGACGGCCTGTGATCCATAGGTAGCTCAAGGGGAATGAATAAATGTTCACATAGGTAGGTAGAATGAATATATATATATTGTTGTTATTGATCCAGCGACGCTTGGGCTCTCGCCCTTCGGCCCAATGCCATGTAGTGATATCTGCATTTTCCTAACAACATGGAGTGCTGGGCACTCAAAGAGGTGGTGGTCAACAATTTCGTAGGGGTAGTTACATAGCGGGCACTCTGGAGAGTGTTGTGGTTGGATTCTGTTCAAGTTACTAAGTAGTGGGGGGTGGTGGAAGCTAACGCAATGGCTTAACCACTGACTTCACTGCTTTGAAAATCTAAGAAAGGTAATCCAGTTAAACCACCCTCATTATCCGCCATTTTTTGTTTAATCTTCTTCTCATGATCTTCCCAATCCTGTTTCTTCTGATCATTTTCCTTCTCTGTGTAATTCTTCTTCTCCTGCCAGCCCACTATCCGTCGCTCAACTCGCCACACCTCTCATTACCTCCACCTCTGTTAATCAGGCCTGCTTACTAATACCGGTACTTGTATTTACACCTGCATGGCCATGTCTACATACCTGGCAGGTAGAAGCCAGGTAGTCTTATCACTGGCTACCGTGATAAAGGAGATAATTTATCCATAGTGCCTGTGTGTCGGCGGACAGTTTTCCGAGTTTACTGCACACAGATTTAACACAGGTTAGCAGTGGCTGTAAATAGACTTATCGTCCCTTCATTCAACGATAGCAGCGTTTCTTAACTTTTTTTAGTGGCATGGGCACCTTTGATTGTCCAGTGAAGGCTATGGGCCTCAAAAGAAAGACATTCTTCTCAGTGATGGCAAAAACAGAGTCACCATACGATATCTCCTTGAAAAAAATGTGTGTACCAACACTACCACTCAGACAGGAGATATCTCAGGTACCAGAGGGTATCTAGAGCATGCCACAACGGAAGGAATACAAAAAGCAAAATCCGATAAAACAAATATGCATGTAATCTGGTTGTATCAAAAAGATAAAAGGACAGGAAAACTTCTGACGAGGGGGAGAACATATTCTGATGATCAGATTTCATCCTGTTGAAACAGCTCTGTGTAGAATTTCCTATACTTCCATAGTTGACAGAAGGAAACATTAGGGCTTGAAATAAAACTAGAAATGCAATAAGTAAGTAGTAGGCAGTGGTACGAAAGAAAGAAAGAGAGATGACATCAAACAGTAGACAAGTAAGAGAAATAGTAGGTATTTCGGATATTCAAGCCAGGTCCATCCGAATGACGCCATCGTCTCACTTCGTGAGTGACCGTGTTACGATATACCACCAAGTACTAAATGAAGAATGCTACAGCTGGGATAGTCGTATTCGCGAGACAACAAGCTCAGCTATGGAATTCTAGACCTTAACGCTCCAGACATGTTTATTCAAACTTCAGTTTAGTTAAAGTAATGAAATATAACACAGGGAACGGACTGCAGCAATGGTAACTGGCACGCAACTAAGTTACGCACCACAGCCACTTCGACCAGGGGGAACATCGTTGTAACTGGGTTCTGCACCACGGCCACTTCGATCAGAGGGAGCATACCTGTCTTTGATTTATGCACCAAAGCCACTTCGACCAGAGGAAACATCGTTGTAACTGATCTATGCACCAAAGCCACTTCAACCAGAGGGAACATGGAACATGCCTGTCTTTGATTTAAGTACTACAGCCACCTTTAGGTACTACAGCCACCTCGAACAGAGGGAACATCGTTGTAACTGGTTTATGCACCAAAGCCACTTCAACCAGAGAGAACATGGAACATGCCTGTCTTTGATTTAGGTACTACAGCCACCTCGACCAGAGGGAACATCGTTGTAACTGATTAATACACCAAAGCCACTTCAACCACAGGGAACATGGAACATGCCTGTCTTTGATTTAGGTACTACAGCCACCTCGACCAGAGGGAACATCATTGTAACTGATTTATGCACCAAAGCCACTTCAGCCAGAGGGAACATGGAACATGCCTGTCTTTGATTTTGGCACTAGAGCAACTTCGACCAGAGGGAACATCGTTGTAACTGATTTAAGCACCAAAGCCACTTCGATCAGAGGGAACATCGTTGTAACTGATTTAAGCATCAAAGCCACTTTTGACCAGAAGAAACATCGTTGTAACTGATTTAAGCACTAAAGCCACTTCGACCAGAGGGAACATCGTTGTAAGTGGGTTATGGACCAAAGCTACTTCCATATGAGGAAACTGGTCTATACACTATGCCTGCTTCAACCTAATGAAACCTGTTGTCACTGATTTATACAGAATACCGCTTCCTTGGCCTCATGACGTTTGCTTTTGACAATGGAATAATAAAATTTACATCGACAGAGTTAAAGAATTACGAGCGAAAGATGGCTGTACTGTTTTCGCATAAGGATGTTTAAAATGAAAAAATAAACCGCCATAAACATTAAAAGAAAACAAAAAGAAAGTTATAAACATTAATTCAGCTCTCTGTTATTAGCGGTCTTCCTCTAAACCAGAGGTTTTCAAACTGTGCGTCGCGGCTCCCAGGGGCGTCGCGGCCCTCGGCTAAGGGCGTCGCGGTGGCTTGGGAAAAGTGTTGGGCTCGATATTATGAGCCAAGGTTCATCAATAAATATAGATCTTCGTAGTATAGAGAGGAGCCGCGGTGATTTATGCACAGGTCAAGGGAGCCGCGGACCAAAAAAGTTTGAAAACCTCTGCTCTAAACTGTTACATTTCTCAGTAATAAACCTCCAGAATTAATTAAAACATACGTCTCCTTTTTACATTTTGGCTGACTTAACTCGTCGGTGTCTGCTTTCAAAACGCATAATTAGAAAAGCTTTGGTTTTCTCGCGTACAGTCATCGGTTCATCGTGAGAGAGAATTTCCAATTATTACCTTGTCCTGGCGGGCTGTCAGGGGAGACAATGTTTGGTTTTTCTTTTTAATCTCCCCTGGCCCAAAAAAAAAAAAAAAATTAGTAAAAGAGCGAATCAGCGATGGCCTATACATAACGTGCTCCCTTAAGCCTTGTCGTGAGAAGCGACTAAGATGAGAGTGTGCGTGCAGCCTCGTCATGTAAAACAGATTGCTACAAAAAACCCTGCTGTAAGAGCATATGAACTTCTTGTGTGCAGGTTTCATCTACGAGGGCAGCTGTTAAAGGTAGTTCCATAGCAGATATTGCCGTAGGGAGTGAGGTGTTAGAGACATCAATTTTCTAGGTCCAGCTTTATGAGGCGCAGAGACCAGTTCCATTTCTCGCAGCCTTTCCGGCCCTAACTCAAGAGCAGAGTCTGGTACTTATTTACACCTGGGTAAACTGGAGTATGACGCTACCATGTTTCGATCCCGGAACTTGGTAATTTAGCTGCCTAGAGGCAAGCTGTTCCAGCCGCCTGGCCAGTCGGAAGCTCAGACATTAACATAACGGGTTGATATCATTACAAGGCAATCCCTGTCCTGGAAACCACATGGTAAGAAAAATAGAGGAAGACCCAAAATCAAATGGAGAGGAGAATTGGAGAGAAGACATGAAGGGGATTAAGAAGACGTGGGTAACCATGAAAGGATGGTACAGGACATAGATTTTTGCATGTTTTTATTGAGGACATTTGAGCCACGGGGAGATGAAACGTGTGATGATGGTGATGATGATGGTGATGATGATGGTAATGATGTTGATGATGATGATGGTGATGATGATGATGATGGTGATGTTGGTAATGATGGTGATGATGGTAGTGATGGTGATGATCATGGTGATGATGAAGAAGTTGGATATTTGGACATATACTGGTTTTTATCAGAAGCATCATGTTTTTCAATTCTTTTTATATGAAGTTATTTTCTGAACGCTGGACAAAAATTGAATATCCTTCAGTATCGATTCCACAATAAACTATAAAGAACCACTGACCATGAATCCCTTAGCTGCTTTATGTATTGGAGTATCATTAACCATTTTCGAATATTTCTAGCGAGATGATTACACCTTGTGATTATGAATACCAAACTTAATCTTAACTGGATTTCAGCTGAACTAGGTCAAGGGAGAAAACCCGTTTAAAGTTTATTCAAATTATAATTACCTGACATTGAATAATGCCAGGGGGCATCTGATGTCTTCCCTTCCCCACCAGGGGACCTGTGTTTGTAATAAATACCCCTTGGTTATTAGCATAGAATTATGTATCATATTATTTTCGTTTGTTCGCGAGTAAACGTTTCGTGTTTTGGACCGGCACGTATTCCCACGTACAACCCGAGAGCCTGCTGCATTGTAATGGGTCGCTGGAGAGAACGGTGGGTTGATAATGTTGTCGAAATTGTGAACAGGCATTGTTGAACGCTGGCCGAAGTTATATATAGTCATCTTTACGCCCCCAAAGGAGCATAGGTCTGTGCTATAAGTTCTAGGTCTTTCAATATCTTCTCTATTACATTCACATCTTTCTCTAGTTTCTCCATGTGTTTGTCGGCCTTCCTATACCTTTCATAATTCGGGTGGTTCCAGAACAAGGACTGCTCTGTAATGCTATCAGTAGAATGAAAAAAAAACAAACAAACAAAAAACACACAAATAATAATGCGTCTTACAAAGAGAAAAGACAAGAAAAACCTACGTTGCGGCCACAAGGCCTTCGTCAGGGACAGACAAACAAGAGACAGGAGGGAAAGAAAGGGAGAATTAAGTAGAGAACATGAAACTATAAAAATAAGAGAAAAAAACACTCCCTTTTGTCCAGTCACATGTTGGAGCAAAGATGGCTGCCACTAAACCGCAAAGCGGCTGTGTCTGGTAAATTAAAACCAAAACATAACAAATAATGAAAACAAGGACTGGAAAACAGAGTGAGGGGAAAAGTGGGGGGGGGGGGAATGTGATTATGGATACCAAACTTAATCTTATCTGAAATGCTGTCAACAGGTTTCTTTAGTGAATATTTTAGCTAATGCCAGCTGCTTCTTAAAAATGCACCCACGCCTTATATAAAAACAGTGCAAATCCCCACGACTCTTAACGTCACAAATGGAAGAGAAAAGCTAACATTTAAACAAAATACATCTTATATTCACCACAAGTTCACGAAAAAAAAAATGTTTTATTGAAACATGGCGGGTCGTAAACGCATGTATTCTTATTTGTTGATTTTGGCCTACTGGGCAGCCAAATAACTAAATTGATAAGTAATTATATATGTACTAATGAATGATTAAGTGAAGACTGATGCATGATTAAGTGAAGATTGATGAGTATAATTAAATCGCAAGATTGATGAATGAATGAGTAAAGGGGTGAGTGATTGTATAAATTAAGGGATGAATGTATGTCCCTACTGGAGTAAAGAGTTATGAAATGAGTGCAGACTGACAATATCGTTAATCAGCGAAAAATGATTGATGAATTATTGTTAGATTATACATTATAAGCTGTTCTCTTCTTAAAAAATAAATTTACTACGCGAAGGTAGAATTCAGCATAAAAGGAACACGAGTTTGGAATCGCGTTTACAAAAATGTCTAACACCAGGGTGTGCAATCCTGTCGTCAGTAGCCACAAGAGGCGGATTGGCCATACAAATGTGGTGAATTTGAGTTTAATATATTTTAGCTCAAATATTTATTTATCCGAAATTTCTGCAAATTGTCAGACAAAATGATTGTCCAATTTCGCATAATTTTTTTTAAATTAGACAAATGTGTTTCATGATTGGCGCCTAAACCCACTGTAAATGAGTAGCCTACCTAGTTACAATGTCAACGTTATGATTAAACGTTTAAAATAGTTTATTATTGTTACATTTCTGGTTACCTCATTTCTCAATTTTTGGTTGAGTAACATCATTTTTCAATTTGAGCCTGGTGTGACGAATTTTACTTTCCCATTGGACATATTTGGTGGGAAAATGTAACAGGATCCAGTTACACGCCCATTGAAGCATGTTGAGAATATGGTGTTAGGCCCATATTTTCTTGATCATACGGCACACTAGGGGTGATGTGGTTAGCACCACGCTGACCGCCTTTAACCTTCCCAGAGTTTCTCTGGTACCTAATTCACGAGACTGGGACGACCTCGGAGCCGTTTGCGGTCTAAAAAGTGCCACCTCAACTGGGGATCGAACCATGGGCCACCTCAACTGGGGATCAAACCATGGGCCACCTCAACTGGGGATCGAACCATGGGCCACCTCAACTGGGGATCGAACCATGGGCCACCTCAACTGGGGATTGAACCAGGCCTTCCGAGCTGGGAAATCACTGCGCTACCGCGGCTCTTGTGGCTAGTTTGGGAGGGAGAGAGAGATAGATAGAGAGAGATAGAGAGAGATAGAGAGAGAGAGGGAGAGAGAGAGAGAGAGAAACGGTTGTCCATTTATGGTCTGATACTTTAGATCTGCTTCTACTATTTCATTGAACCTGTCTTCTCCCAAATACATTTTTCTTTCCAAGCATCAACATTTTTGTTTCAAACTTAAATAACAAAATAACTCCACATGCGTGTGAATCGAAGAAAGCAGTTAAGACAAAGAAATATCTTTATTAACTAAAAAAATTAACCAATTAAAACACATTGCATGTGATAGGAAAAAAGATATTACTCGTACATTGGTAAAAAAATTCAAACGAACATATACTATTTTAATACAAATATTATAAAAAATGCATTAACACAAACTTAATATGACGGTAATTTGCACTGCGTCGCCTCAGCTACGTCATCACATTTTGGTACACACTGAGAACTGGAGGCAGAAGTGAAAATGATGAGGAAGGACCTGGAAAGAATCGCACGTGACAGGAGCACTTGGTACGTGTATGTTAAAGGCCTATGTTCCTAGGGGAGCTAACGGTTGGTTAATGATACCCATAACTGTCGTCTGTAAAACCACATCTGTTTGGTACAGTGCATTCACTACATAATAATTACGATCATTAATTAATACTCATAATTAAGCATACCTTTCTAGCACGCAAGAGAAAAAATATTGTGCGCACACAAGCAATCAAGATGAGAACCAGACAGACAGGCCTACACATTCAATGCCAATTTACACATCTGAAACTTGATACCCGTAGGAAAAAAAACTGAAATGAAAGCGCAAAAGACAAAAACAATCAATAAAACTTTAGCTAAATCTAGACGCCATGCGAAAGCTTGTATATTTTAAATGAGATACGTGATTGTTGGCGGAATAAATCGCTACATAGTATAGCTTACAGCAGCGTTTTGAGAAGGCGGCCTAAGGCTGTTTATCATCAGATGTGCTAGCCACGTCTGCGTGTATCAGCTACAGAAGATGGAGCTCACATCTGCACGCGAGCGCGTGTTGGTCTGCAGATCCCACCTCCCGCGATTTTGCTCATCCCGTAGAATGTTGACATTTCCAATCAGTCTCTCACGTCTGGAGAATCGTGGAATACCTGCTGTCGTAAATGGCCTACCCCTGTAATTTCTAACACCTCTCCCCTGCCTCCTTGCAGTGATAGACTCCGCCTTCTTTATTCATTATCTGCATAAATCTTTCATATTGAAACTGTGGATAGGTTTATTTCCTGCAAAGATTATGTCTGTATACTTTTATATGTTCCTTGCACTTTCTTTCATGCTAATCTTTACATTCGGTCATTCTGTACTCTGTCCTGTATTCTTTCTCATAGATATATATATATATATATATATATATATATATATATATATATATATATATATATATATATATATATATATTTACCCATTCGTTAGCCCCCAAAGGAGTATAGGCCTTCAGCAAACTTATGCCCAGTCTTCCTACCCCGAGCCATCAGTTCAAGGTTTGTCTATGTCTTCCTCATCACTTTCACTATTGGCACCAGTCTAATTCTTGTCATCAGTTCCGCATCAGTGATCTTGTCATACCACTTAAATGCTTACCACGACATTTTCTTTACCTCCCCATTCTACTCTGTATTATGGCTCTGTTTACACTCTGTCGTATAGCTCAGTTAAGATGACTGAAAGCCTACACTCTTTCTGTCAACTTTATAGTCACTACGCACTCTGTTTACACCTGTACACTCACTGTCTACACTTTCTGTACACTCTCTACTCTCTCTCTCTCTCTCTCTCACACACACACACACACACATACACTACAAAGTTCATACACACTAAATTCGCGACTCCTTATCACATTCACACTCTTCTATATTCTGGACACACTCTTCTATGGTCTTGTCACACTTGTATGCACTCTTTCCAACTCCCATACTCAACGTAGACCCACATGGGCTTACTCCTATACACACGCAAATATAAACGATTTGTACACATTCCTACCTACACATGTAGTGTTGGTGAATCTCCCTCTCAGTCTTATTCTTATCAGTCTGTTGTTGATGGGTTTCCATTCCAGTAATGTCCTTTCTATTCCTTTCTGTAGAATAATGGCTACACCTTCATTGTGCTGTCCATCCTCTCTTCCAGAGTAAAGTACTGTTTCTCCTGTTGCTGTTTTAACTTTTCCTGCTCCTGTCCATCTGCTCTCGCTTATCCCTAGAATGTGTATACTATATGTGTATAATCTATAGTTTCCCATTTCTGCCGTGACTTGTTTTAGTTTACCCGTCTCGTTCATTGTCCTGACATTCCAAAATCCTATTCTTGTTTCACGTTTTGCGGTCAGGACGTCCGTTTTCGTGTTAGTGGCTTCCTTTCGGCTTTCACCACTGACAGTCATACGAGCCTCAGACTCCGGATGTCCGTCCCGCAGCAAAGTTTGTTCATTTGTTGTCGTTTCCTTAACTTCATTTCTTTTTACAGGGGTGTCAGCCCTATGCTAAAACACCTAACCTGGAGGACCAGGGTGTCTGCTTTAGTCTGACCCCTGCCCGCGCAAACCTGTCCAGCTTGGTAGAACCTTCCAGGATCCTTTATATTTAACTAGTTGAAAAGTTTTAAGACTTACATTAATTTTAAAGTGACTATGTTTATAGGGACATTTACACTGCTTTGAAAATGTACGTATTAGAATGTACATCATTTCTTATATCTTTCCCTCCCTGCTCCATAGGGAACCTGGAACTCCTTTATGCTTTTAGTTCTCTTTACGAAACTATCAATAAAGCAATCACCAGCCCTTGCTGTGGTGGTTCATGAATCATCATTCTATACGCTGAGGTTGCCAGCCTCAAATGACTTTGACATCCAATAGCGAGTTTCACACATTAAAGTTCACAGGGTAATTATCTATCTATCTATCTATCTATCTATCTATCTATCTATCTATCTATCTATCTATCTATCTATCTATCTATCTATCTATCTATCTATCTATCTATCTATCTATCTATCTATCTATCTATCTATCTATCTATCTATCTATCTATCTATCTATCTATCTATCTATCTATCTATCTATCTATCTATCTATCTATCTATCTATCTATCTATCTATCTATCTATCTATCTATCTATCTATCTATCTATCTATCTATCTCTCTCTCTCTCTCTCTCTCTCTCTCTCTCTCTCTCTCTTGACATTGATATGTAAAATGCATATGTGAGAATAAATGAATTCAGTATGAAAGGTGAGAAAGGAAGGGCAGAATGTCAGACGGGCCTGCGTGCCCAATTCTCAACCCTTTGAAAATAAAGTTCGTTCGTTCGTTCGTTCGTTCTCTCTGATATATATATATATATATATATATATATATATATATATATATATATATATATATATATATATATATGTGTGTGTGTGTATGTGTGTGTGTTAGTTCACATGTTAGTAATGAAACATAGAATGAAAAATGCACTACTTACGCCAATCTTGGCTACAGACTTGTTGCTCAGATGAATAAAAGAGACGATTCGGTCTCTTACACGCGGTGGGGAGGGGGGGGGAAGGGGGTCTTTAATTTTACAATAGATTCCCTCACTGACTCCGTGTGTTTCTTCAATTTTCCTTAGTCCTGGTTTTCCTTGTTACAATGCTAGAGATTTCCTGGGCTGTTTTTTGTAAGTTCTTTTGGAATACTCTGATAAAAGGTCCAGTCCGATAAAAGGAATTATGAATCTAGTCTTCACTGTGGCGAGGTCTGATGTTGTCTTGGCGAGCGTGAAATTTACAGTGAAATAAAACTGCGAAATGGTCAGACTATATTCCTATCTTCCCAAGCGGTGTTTGTTATGGAGTTAAATAAACGCTCCAATCATATTCAAACAGGTCGGGTGTGGTACATTCAAAATATTTCCGACATGGAAAAATTTTGCAAAGGTCACGTCTCCCATATATGGTAATATGATGTCTGATGCCCCTTGTGTACAAACTTACAAACACACCTGTCCATCATAATATTGTGACCGTGTTTTTCTGGCGTAATGACTCAGGTATGGTCGCTAGTCACGTATGTTTCGCCAGACTAACAAATCTGGTTCTATTCAGCACTCCTGCCCAACACAAGCTTGGATAAACAAGCACCGTCGCTTGAAAAGATGGTCAGACAGATTATGCGATACAATATTGTCGCTGACCGTCTAATAACCTGGCGTAACTTAACACGTCTTCGTGAAGCGTGAATGCGACACAATAAGATAAGAATTACTCACGTAGCAAATACTGCCATAGGGGAGTGGCGTGTTAGAGACTTTCCCCATGCTATGTCCAGCATAAAGAGTAAAATGTATGAAAGGGAAAAATGAAATGCCAAATAAAAGCGATCGGAGAGAAAAATGAAGAAGAAATGATACTGCCGTAGGGCTGGAGGTGTGAGAGATCACACAAAAGGACCGGGGCAGACATTTCGTCACACTGTTAGAAAATAGTCACATAAACAGTTTATCACAGGTTGCGTCATTTGTGTACTTGTTTGTCCTATGTCCTTGTCTGCATCAGTGGTCCTCTCTTTCTCATCTAAAAGTAAGTGTTGCCTATATTAAGTCTGAAATTCTAAAAGGAAGAGTTTGAAGAAGGAAGATTATATATTAAAGCTGAAGAATTAATTTATCAGTTTGGGATTTGTATTATTGGAGTGATAAAACGAGAACCCCAACTTAATAGAGCCGCGCAGCCCAAGAGAATCACAACGTTAAAAACACATAAATTAACACACGTCGCGCAGCCCAAGAAAATCACAACGTTAAAAACACAGAAATTAACTCACTCCGCGCAGCCCAAGAGCATGACTTTAGTACAAAAACAAAAATCACGACGAATAGCCTAGAGCATGACTTGTCGTTAAAAAAGCAAAAATCGCGACAAGTGGCCTAAGTGACGGTATTGCCTCCCCTGCTTTGCAGTTGTGGTCCAACAGTGACCAAAACTCAAGAGTTTTAATATGGGTTTCAAAGGTATCTACCTTCGCACAACATTACTCTTGGCAGAGATGTAGATAGAAGGGTGATGACACTTCTATTACAAAGGGAGTCTTCACAAGATATTCAGAATAAGCGAGAACAATACTGCTTTGGCTGAGTATGTTAACTCTGTAATTCTGCAGACGCTTTTGTGAAGGATTTAAGCACTTAATACGTTCAGCTCGTTTAAGCCCCCTCCCCTGATTTACTCAGTGGAATTCTATTATTCTAGTAAAGCTCTGTTTAGAGTGTGTGTAGTAATTTGACTGAGACAAACATGCAGTAACTTTAAAATGATTAAATCGAAGTTAAATTTGTAACGTTACAAATAACAAAATTTAATAATCACTTTAGGTTTTAACAGTTGGAAAATAATTTGAATAGTTATGAATCAAGAAAAGTTATCGTCACAGTCTTTATAGAATGTGAGATATTACATGAAGTTCAAGTGGCAGCATATATTTGAACTTAGCTGCCAATGATGGTTCTGCTCCTTCTTATTGGTTGGTTTTTTTTTCACTCTGCTCACGCTCCTCTCTGATCAAGGTTGTCGGGGGTAGCTCGTTTCCCAGAAACGTCAAGGAGAGTCTACCACATGGGTCCTTCGTCTTAAAGCTTAGGCCACGGTTCCCTTCTTGTTCCAGAGATGGTACTTTCTGCTGGTACCACCAATAACTATGGTAAAAGAATAGAACGAAACGCTCTTCTGAGTATGGCGTTTTCCACCCTATAGTTATGGGTTCCTATCTTCCCATACCACATCCCAATTACTCAGACTTTACCCTCGATAAGTATTAAATTTAATCCCTCGGGATAAAACTTTCTTTACATTTAAATAGAATAGCTTTAGCTTTACATGACATTTAAATGAAAAGGGTAATAATACAGATAGAGTCTGTTTACATATACATCTCCACTGATTGAAAAGTGTTCATAATATAAATTGAATATGTTTTCATTTATATTTTACACTGATTGAAAAGTTTGAAACTTCCATTACTTTAAAATGAATATTTTCACATAGACATTTACACTGGTTTAAGCTTGAAAACTTACATTAATTTTAAAGTGAATATGTTTATAGGGACATTTACACTGCTTTGAAAATGTAAGTATTATTCTTAGAATGTACCTCATTTCTTTCATCTTTCCCTCCCTGCTCCATAGGGAGCCTGGAACTACTTATGCTTTTAGTTCTCTTTACGAAACTATCGATAAAGCAATCATCAGCCCGTGCAGTGGTGGTTCATGAATCATCATTCTAAACGCTGAGGTTGCCAGCCTCAAATGACTTTGACATCCACAAGCGAGTTTCACACATTAAACTTAACATGGTAATATATACATATATATATATATATGTTAGTATGTTAGTTCACATGTTAGTAATAAAATATGAAATGGAAATCACAACTTACGCCAATCCTGACTCACAGACTTTTTGCTCAGATGAATAAAAGAGACTTGAATCGGCCACTTACAAGCGTCTGAGGTTTCGTTAATTTTAACTTCAATTCCCTCTGACTCCATGTCTTTCTTCAGTTTCTTAGTCCCGGTGTTCCTTATTTAAATATAGAGATTTCCTGTGCTTTGTAAGTCTTATTTGGTTCTCCAATAAAAGGTCCGGTTAAAAAAAAAAAAAAATTATGAATCTAATCTTCACTCTGGCGAGGTCTGATGTTGTCTTGGCGAGCGTGAAATTCACATTTAAATAATACTGCGAAATGGTCAGACTATATTCCTATCTTCCCACGCATTGTTGTCATGAATCTAATCAGAAAGATCCAATCATTTCAAATCATGCAGATAGGGTGTGATATTTTCAAAATAGTCCCACGTGAAATAGGTGCGTGCCTGCAAAGGTCACGTATTACCATATATGGACATCTGATGCCTTGCACACATTCTCACAGACAGATCGGTAGATACACATGACAAAATGGGTAAGTTGTAATACTTATTACTTTATTAACAAGTAATGTTGGTGTATCAAGGAATACCCGGAAGCGCTTATGTCACACTTGTCTGCCCACTTGTGTCGCACAGACAGTAATCTCGTTATCTGTCGTATGAGTACGCAAAAAACTCCGTGTTTGCCCATCTTGGTAACAAACGAGTCGCTTATCAGCGGTTTAATCTAAACACGCCGGCGCTCATCTTATCTAGTTGCTTCTCGCAGGCTGGGACAAACATTATCTTCAAGGAGTGTCACAAATGTTTGAACATACAAACTACTTCCTCCTTAGCCGATAATGAGAAAAAATTGGTACTTTTAAAAGTACACAAATAAAAATCAGTACAAAATATGTCTCTGATCCTGTCGGAGTGAAATAAAGATCGTGATGAGATCGGCCATTTCGTCATAGTCTAGATCTAGATCATGACTTGACGTTAAAAAAGCAAAAAATCACGACGAGTGGCCTAGATCTAGAGCATGACTTGACGTTAAAAAAGCAAAAATCACGAGTGGCCTAGATCTAGAGCATGACTTGACGTTAAAAAAAGCAAAATTCACGAAGAGTGGCCTAGATCTAGAGCATGACTTGATGTTAAAAAAGCAAAAAATTACAACGAGTGACCTAGATCTAGAGCATGACTTGATGTTAAATAAGCAAAAAATTACGACGAGTGGCCTAGATCTAGAGCATGACTTGATGTTAAAAAAGCAAAAAATTACGACGAGTGACCTAGATCTAGAGCATGACTTGACGTTAAAAAAGCAAAAATCACGATGAGGGGCGATGATCTAGAGCATGACGACGTTAAAAAAAGCAAAAATCGCGACGAGTGGCCTAGATCTAGAGCATGACTTGACGTTAAAAACACATAACACATAAATATTAACATTCAGTGAAACACAGAGAGACCCCGTGTAATTCCAGTGCGAAGATAAAATAGTTCTTCTCTTTTTGGCATGTTGTACAAGACTAGTCAGAGGATGAGTTGGGGGTCGGCAATCTCATTATGTCAAACTAATTGCCTGAGAAGGCTGTGCTGTAAGAGCACGTGCTTTGGTGCAAGCTTCCTGCAAAGGGACCAATTGTTGAGGTGGCTCTATCCTCCACAGGGAGCAAACAGGGAATGATGAGTATGAGAGAGAGAGAGAGAGAGAGAGAGAGAGAGAGAGAGAGAGAGAGAGAGAGAAGTTAGGGAAATTGAACTAAAACAAGTACAGCAATGAAAATACCTTGGCTATATCTTCAACGTAAAGTCCGATTAGCAGAGTGGTTAGAGCGCTGGTCTGTCGCGGCAAAGGTGCGGAATTCGATTCACGGTATCGACACGCTTCAGTCTACCCAGCTGTAAATGGTACTTGACTTTGCACTTGAGTTAGGGAAGGGAAAGGCAGTGAGGAAGAGAACTGGTCACTCCACCTCTCGATGCTGGGCCTAGTATAGTGAAGTCTCTAACACTTCACTCCCCTCCGGTAGTATCTGCTATGGGATTACCTTTTTTTTACATCTTCAACAGAAGGAAGATTGGACTTGGAGATTAACATAAGAATTCAACAACCAAATAAAGTGACCTTTGATCTCAGAACAAATGTTTCGTATTAGAAAGGTGCATCCTTGCAGTCGTCGTAATTGGAGATATAATTACATTTAATCAGTCAGGTAACTTCATTGTGATTAATTTGTGTATTTTAGAAGTAGAGCAACATGATCGAGGAATGAATTTTACATGCATAAAAAAACTGAGTAACCAAAAAGCTGCAGACTTTTATAAACGGGTGCTTGTGTAGAATAGAAGGACTGAAATGGTATGACAAAGTCACAAATGTGGAATTGATGACAAGAACCAGACAAGTGCCGGTGGAACGAGTTGAGAAGAAGACGCTGGCGATGGATAGGACACACATTGAGGAAACCTGTTGATAGCATTACAAGGCAGTCCTTGTTCTGGAATCCACAGGGAAAGAGAGGCAGAGGTAGATCAAAAAAACACACGGAGAAGAGAACTGGATACAGAGGTGAAAATGTTGAGGAAAACATAGAAAGAACTTGAGCGAATGGCACAGGACGGGAAGACTTGGCATGTGTTTGTTGAAGGCCTATGCTCCTCGTGGAGCTAAAGGGTATTGAACTTGAAGAAAGTGAGCGCATATGAAAAAAAAAATCGATTTAAGTCGTTGAGAACATTCTCAGCCTTACTGTTGTTTATTTTATTCTGTTTATTTATTTTATTATTATTATTATAATTATTGTTTAAAAAAAAAATCCATATCATGTTTTTTTATCTTCGGGTGTCGCGCATGCTTGTTCGCCGACCAACGGGGAATTATCCATAAGTTCAGCTTATTTTTGGTTACCGTAAATGTGATACTTGCTCCTCCCTTAGCTGCTCTTGCGAACATATGTGTGAAATAAAAATTAGTTTTAAAACTTATTTATAAAATGTTGTTATTATAAATGTTGGTAATTGGCTTGTCTTGAAATTATGATCACGTGTAATGTTGCTATATTATATATTTGAATTTTGAGTTGGGCAAGAACGTGCTATATAAATAGGAGATTCCTGCATTCGCCAAAATGTGGCAGTTTTTACCACAAGAAATCAACTTACGTGGGGGAAAAAACCTAATAGTAAAAAAGCAGATAAGAATGTTTTTTTTTAATATATGTATGGACTGGCGCCCTAATGTAACTGACTGACCTAATGTCTAGGTCAAAGGGTGCGTGCCTCGCCAAAACGAGGCGAAAATCCTGTTTTTAAAAAAATGGAAAGATCCCTTAGGTTCATCTCAACGCTCGCTCTGTGTCCAGGCCTCAAACGGTACCATAACAACAGATAGCAAACTTTCCTCTGCTAGGGAGGTAGACAAACGGCACCCTCGCCTTTCAGCAGACGATAGTTACGTAATCTCGTTTGGCAGACGGGCTGTTTACGTGTGTGAGTCAGTGGGACAGAAAGCCGTTCGGTTTCAGCTTGGCCGCGCGCGGTTTTGTATTGGTTCATTGTCTCCCTGTAAAAGTGTGCGCGCGCTCCAAGCAGATCTGAGCTAGTGGTGATTTACTGTTGGAATATGATTCCATCTGAGGGTAGCCTGTGCGCGCCTTGTCTGTTTTTGCATGGTTTTAGATACGCGAGCAATTTCGGGTGGTTCCATGTTAAGTTACATTTGATTGTCTTCAGAGTCAAGCGAGAGAAAGTAAGGTCATTAGGTTAAATCAATATGAGAACAAATTTAAATTGACATTAGTTTTGCAGACCCGAGAAAAAAAAAGTGAGCGAACATTTTCATTATTTGCAGTGAAGAAATAAGCGTTAGCGCGTAACGTTTTGCATTGGATAACAGGACCAGTGTTACCATCCTGAATTTTGAAGAACAAAAAAACCCCTAGATTTCGGCGACTCGGGCTACTTTTTGGCGACATCGGCAATTTTTGACGGTTTGTTGGGCACTTTCTGGTGTTTTTTGACGAAATCTAGGTGGCGTTCTTCAATTAATGAGGAAAATGACATCTAGACAGGGACAAAAATACCTAGATCTAGGTGAATCAACCTAGGAGTGGCAACGCTGAACAGAACAGCGGAAACAGCGTAAAGATGAAAAAAAGGGGGGAGTGGTGAGCGAGCGACGCCTACTTCAGGAGGGTATACAAAGAAAGTTTTTAGGAGCGAAGGATAAGATGGAAGCTACAAGGATGATTAAATTGTTTACACGGCAACGCAGAACAGGAGAATACAATTTAATGAATGCAATACAGCACAAGTCAGCACAAGTCAGCACAATACAGCACAAGTCAGCACAATACAGCACAAGTCAGCACAATACAGCACAAGTCAGCACAAGTCAGCACAATACAGTTCTTTACTTTGTAGTTCCCCATGAAGCACAGGCCTGTGCTCTACTTTCGAAGTCTTTCCATATCTTTATTTTCTCTTCGTGCCCGTGTAATCCCCTAACATAATAAGGTGTAACACTTACTATTTATTTTGATAATTACCATCTTCAACACTTTTTATTTATTATTATTATTTTTTGTTATTGCGCTAAATTACCGATATATTTGTGTGAGACGGGATCACAAAAGATGAACAGGTTACCTTCTGTTACAATGTTCGTAAGTGGAGTTGTGTATCGTCATTAAGTCACATAATCCGTAGGTCATATCATCATTATGTCCTATCACCATTAGATCTGGTGATCATTATGCCATATCAGCATTAGGTCCTGTTATCATTAGGTTCTATCAACATTAGGACCTCCTATCATTAGGTCCTATTATCATTAGGTCCTATCAACTTCAGGCACTCCCTTTCCAACATTCACTGTGTCAGCCACAGTCAAGGCTGCATGAGGTAAGATCTTAATGGACTGATTGATGGTGTATTTTATTGTTATTGAACCTTCTCGCGCCCAGGGGTCCGACTAAACCCAACCAGGTATGTTGCGGAGAGCGATAAAGGAGGATTGGGCATGAATCCGGCAACCACAGCCTGTAGGAACTACAAGCCAAAAACCATTTTCAACAATATGAGCAAGTTATACAAAGAAAGGAGTTCAAATAGTACAAGGCAGCGTTTGTTTGGGAGTCCCCTGGGTTAAAAATAGAGGGGGATTGAAAAACACACGGAGAACGGAATGGTGATAGGCATTGAAAGATTTAGAACGGATGGCACAGGATAAGGTGGCTCGACGTGAATTTATTGAAGATCTCTGCTACATAGGGAATTTAAGGGTAATAACAATAATAATGATTAACCTTTACCAGTGATGGTGATTTGCGTGGTTCCGGGAGCTAAAAATAGTCATTGCCGTGAAAGGGCCGGGAGTGGACACCCATGAGAGACATCGGAAAGAGTTCAGATGCACTGAATATTTGTTTGGAGAAATAGCAGAACACAGTGACAGTATAAAGCTTCATTAGCAGAGCTAGGTAGGTACGTTGATTGATTAGGTTTTTGTTGTTGAGGTGTGGCGGTTGTCGCTCTTTCGCAGCCAATTCCAATTAAGTTTCCTTGACATTATCTGCAGTGTAGATATAGTGTTTTCCTGTGGCTTTTCAGATATTCTACAACTAGTTGGGTTTGAAGTCATGGGCTGCAGTTTCTTTCCCAGGCATTCTATCGTGTCTCATCGTGCAATTAAAGGATATTCATATCTGGTTTCAAGCTAGCAGAGAGAAAGAGGTGCAACATACAGTGCATTCCTCGCCATGCAGAGGGGCTGTCCGAATATGCAGGGCTAAAATCAGGGCTGGGGAGTCGGGGTCATGGAGTCAGTCGTTTTTTAGTGGAGTCGAAGTCGGTAAAAAAATGTGCGGACTCCGAATTTTATGGCATATGAATAGTAACTAACTAGTCGGGGTTGGACATTTTACGAGTCTACAAGCATTCAGTAGAGTTGTTCATTCCGAGTGATAGAACAGTTAGATCAGTTGCATTGCGAGGCAGTGAACTGGCTTCTAAAACAGTTGGCTTTACGCTGCAGTCTACCCTGCTGTATAAATGGGTACTTATCTCTGCTGACGGCTTATAGAAGGCAAAGTCAGCGAGGAAGGGAACTGGTCACTTCACTTAATAAAATCTGGGACCTATTGTAGGGGAAATCTTTAACACTTTACTCTCCTACGGCAGTATCTGATGTTAGACTACCTTGACCTTTTTACTGAAGCAGAACATCTGTACTTTTAAAATCCGGCATAAAATTGTAATAAATAACAATGTATTTAAAATAAAGCTTTGAATGCCGCGTAAGTTGTTATAATTGTAAAGGGTTCGTACTGCATCTTGTGCATGAAACTAGGAATAGTAGATTTGAAAGTGCAGGATTCGTGTTATTTGTTTGACGCCTTCTTATGTTTTGTTTTTATTGTCAGAAACATTAGAAAACAAATCACTCAACGTAATTTATGTTGTAGCATATATACAGTAAATCCTCGCTATTCGCAGGGGTTATGTTCCTTGAAAACCCTGCGAATACGGAATCCGCGAATACGCAACGCGCGAATAGCGAGGCTTGACTATATTTTGAAGTATCGTACCTTTTTATAGCTTACGTCATTTACTTGGGTATTAAAACGGTAAAGCTAGCCCCATAGCACATTTCTCTACGGGACAGTTAAGTGTTAGAGATGTCACTAGTACTAAGTCTCAGCCTGATGAGGTGAGTTGACCAGTTCCCTTCCTCACTGTCTTTGTCTTCCCTAACTGACAAAGCATGTACCAATTTTTACAGCTGGGTACATTGGAGCAAGACGCGAGCTGGTTTCGAACCCGGCTTTTTTTTTTACTTGAGATGCAGGCGCCCCAACCTTTCTGCCACTTGCACTAAATCATAATATAGAACGCTAGATGTCATTGCTTATACTACACTCAGGTGGACGATGTTGTCCTCCCAGCGGACTCTGGGTCGTCCTGGAGGTCTGGATCCCTGGCTCTTTGTTTCCCATGCTTGTCGTGGTAGCCGATCTTCTCCCATTCTGCAGACATGGCCAAACCATCTTAGTTGGGACCGAATTAAAAATACAAAAAAAAAAAAAAAACCAAATAACAAACGACTGTTAGAACTCGTAGTGTGAAATTTCAGCATGTACTTTTTGCTGATAATTTGCCTTTCATCTGGTAATTACGCATCTCGCCCTTCCCTTCCCCTTTAAAAAAAAAAAAATACTTACATTACCTGTTTGGGAACCATTGATGCACATAGATTCTAGTCTTGATTACTGTATAAATTAGCAGACGCGACCCATTTAAGATACATGTAGTTGTTAAGTCAAAGTTAATAGCCTTAGTTGTTAAATGAAAAAGTAGGCTAATTGCTGTCTTTTATGCGTTGTAGGTTAATATTGTATATGAGTGTCGATGGGTGTCTTATATGTGTGTAGCTTGGGGTCTTCTTTGTGTGTAGTTTAGTGTCTTATATGCGTGTAATTTAGTGTCTTATATGCGTTGTAGGTTAATGTCGTAAATGCGTGTAGTTTGGTGTCTTATATATGTGAAGGTTTGGTGTCTTATATGTGTGTAGTTTGGTGTCTTATATATGTGTAGTTTAGTGTCTTATATGTGTGTAGTTTGGTGTCTTATAAGTGTGTAGTTTGGTGTCTTATATGTGTAGTTTGGTGTCTTATATGTGTATAGTTTGGTGTCTTATATGTGTATAGTTTGGTGTCTTATGTGTGTATAGTTTGGTGTCTTATATGTGTATAGTTTGGTGTCTTATATGTGTATAGTTTCGTGTCTTATATGTGTGTAGTTTGGTGTCTTATATATGTGAAGGTTTGGTGTCTTATATGTGTGTAGTTTGGTGTCTTATATGTGTGTAGTTTAGTGTCTTATATGTGTATAGTTTGATATGTGTGTAGTTTGGTGTCTTATATGTGTGTAGTTTGGTGTCTTATATGTGTGTAGTTTGATGGCTTATATGTGTGTAGTTTTTTGTCTTGTATGCGTATAGTTTGGTATCTTATATATGTCCATTTTGATGTATTATATGCGTATAGTTATGTGTCTTGTATACGAGTATGTACTTTGGTGTCGTGTGCTGTAGACTACAATCAGGTGCAGGATCCGACCTTTTCTATTGTATGGGATGTTGACAAGTTTTGGAAAAAACAGGTAAAAGAATAGGATGAACGATGGAATGTACAGAACTAAAATGTGTATGTCTCATGCTGATGGGAATTGTAAGGTAGGACTTTTGTTCAGTTCAGTGATAATGATGCTTCCTTCTCTGTACATTAAAAAGGGCGGGGGAGAGGAGAGAATAAGAGGGGAGATAAATAGATAGATAAGATAAGATAGATAGATAGATAAGATAAGATAGATTGATAGATAAGATAGATAGATAGATATAGATAGATAGATAGATAGATAGATAGATAGATAGATAGATAGATAGATAGATAGATAGATAGATAGATAGATAGATAGATAGATAGATAGATAGATAGATAGATAGATAGATAGATAGATAGATAGATAGATAGATAGATAGATAGATAGATAGATAGATAGATAGATAGATAGATAGATAGATAGATAGATAGATAGGTTGAGATAGGTTAAGATAAGATGATAAGATGAGATATGATAGATGAGATGACGAGATGAGATAAGATTAGATTAGATAGATAGGTAGATAGATAGATAGATAGATAGATAGATAGATAGATAGATAGATAGATAGATAGATAGATAGATAGATAGATAGATAGATAGATAGATAGATAGATAGATAGATAGGTTAAGATAAGATGATAAGATGAGATATGATAAGATGAGATGACGAGATGAGATAAGATTAGATAGATAGATAGATTCATAGATAGATAGATAGATAGATGGATGGATGGATGGATGGATGGATGGATGGATGGATGGATGGATGGATAGATGGATGGATAGATAGATAGATAGATAGATAGATAGATAGATAGATAGATAGATAGATAGATAGATAGATAGATAGATAGATAGATAGATAGATAGATAGATAGATAGATAGATAGATAGATAGATAGATAGATAGATAGATAGATAGATAGATAGATAGATAGATAGGTTAAGATAAGATGCGATATGATAAGATGAGATGAGATGACGAGATGAGATAAGATTAGATTAGATAGATAGATAGATGGATGGATGGATGGATGGATGGATGGATGGATGGATGGATGGATGGATAGATAGATAGATAGATAGATAGATAGATAGATAGATAGATAGATAGATAGATAGATAGATAGATAGATAGATAGATAAGATAGATAAGATAGATAGATAAGATAAGATACATAGAGAGAGCAAGAGAGAGAGAGCGAGTAGTTTGGAGTGCAGTGAGGTAAACGGTACAGAAATATTGGCAGCAATTTCGTTGTTCAGTTTTGTCATGTTCTTCTTACCAGAAGGTCTGTCTATCTGTTATGTGGTCGCACTTAAAAACAACTTCATAATGATAATAATTTTGTGTGTGTGTGTGCGTGCAGCTTTTGTATGGCATTAGATACTATATTATAAAAAAAATCCAGCATAAAAACAAGAGTTGTTATACACAAAACATGTATATTAGAAATTATACACTTACATAAGGCCTGACTAACGAATTAAATGTAAGTTTTGTCTGAAGCGTATCCTAGTATTTTATTTCTTTTAATGAAAGCTGAATTTACACACACCAGTCCGACTTTTTTTGACAGGCACCTACTTTTTAGTAGGTAATAATTAAACTTACTTGAAACATCCTTTATGTCCCACGAGTACCTGTTAATTACCTTTATTTACTTATTTATTTACTATCCACAGGACTCAGGTTTCCTTCATTATTTATTTGAAATATACGCAAAGCCGAAATCGAAGAATCACAAAATATATCAACAAATGGCTGTGTGGGAAGTTCTCTGGCTAGGATCTTCGGGTGTTCTTCTTTTTGTTCCTTTGGGCGCATGAAGTCACAACTGCACCTGGTCCAATCGCAGAAAACCTGATTAACTCTTTGACTCTGGAACAACACTCAGAGCGTTAGTCAGATTTGACACCTGTGCCAAAACACCGCTCTGAGAGTTGTATTTAGTCTATCACAAATTTAAATTACAGCACAGGGTGGAAAATAATTCGAAGTCAAAGAGTTAAAACTGTCATGTAGTCCTGCAGCGATGGTCTATATAGCAGTCAGTTTTTACATGATGAGATTGCCAGCCCGACGCACAGCTTCATATTAATCGCGTATTATGAGATTGTCCTTTCTTTTATTTCTTCATTTCGTGGAACAGAACATCGTATTGATATCTAAGGGTTGGCCATGTCCTCAGAAGGGACCCTGACACCATCACCAGAACTTCTTTGCTGTGGACCCCAGAAGGACGGCGAAAGAGAACGAACGAACGAACGAACTTTATTTTCAAAGGGTTGAGAGAGGCAGGCCAAGGACAATCTGGCGGAGAACAGTGGAGGCTGAGATGCAAAGCATGAACCAGAGTTGGGGCACGGCATGAAGGATGGCCACCGACCGAGCAAAATGAGGACAGTTTGTTGCTGCCCTACAAGACGCCACTAGGCGTGATGGCCACTGACTGCTTTGTCAGTCAGGGGCTAAGGATCCAAGAAAGAAGAAGACGGCATTGACCGAGGCAGCAGTTGGCCTATTCTTGAATTGTCTCATCAGAGACTCTGTCATATGCACGGAACAATATTCTATTCCAGGATCCGGGACAATTTTAAAAATGACTACAAGGCTAATACAGTCGCTGTCAATAGCTATGCAACATCACAAAATATGATCCACTATCAGTAGAAAACAGACAAAACCTTGTAAGTACCGTGCGCCACAAAACGTGAAATGATTGTAATATTAACTTTTATTCACTCTAATGTATTCCACCGCCTTGCTAAAATCAATTGGTTAATGAATGTCACTCTAACACGCCAGGGAGAATGGAAATTTTAAATAGTAGGTACGCTTGCTGTTTGGCCTAGTGAAAAAGTTCATTTCGTTTTAGGACTGGCAAATGTGTAACGAATAGGAGATAATACGCCCAACACCTGTTAATTGTGTGATGACGAGAAGGTAATGTACCCAAGTGTGTGTGCTTTGATGGATAATGAACAAAAAATAAAACTATATAAATGTGTATAGATGTGTTGTGAACAGGAGATACAATTACGTGAACTTATATAGTTGTCTGACGTATAAAAAACAGAAGTTCGTGGACTTAAATAGATGTTTATCCTATAAAAGACAGCAGTTCGTGAATTTGTTTAAATGTGTAGCGGATAAAAGACAAAGGTTCGTGAATATTTAGATGTGTAGTAAATAGAACATAAAATTACGTGACGTATACAGGTGTGTAGCACATAAAAGACAAAAGTACGTAAACGTAAATAGATGTGTAGTAAATAGAAGATGACTTAACGTGAACGTAAACAAATGTGTAGCACATAAAAGACAAAAGTACGTGAACATTTAGATGTGTAGTAAATAGAAGATTACATTACGTGAACGTATACAGATGTGTAGCACATAAAAGACAAAAGTACGTGAACATTTAGATGTGTAGTAAATAGAAGATTACATTACGTGAACGTATACAGATGTGTAGCACGTAAAAGACAAAAGTACGTGAACGTAAATAGATGTATAGTGACTGAAACACAGAACTACTTTTGAATAGAAGATAAAATAACTCGCACATGCTTACCTGTATAGTTAAATAACAGACAAAAATTACTTTTAAATCAGTAGACGTATGATGAGTAGAAGGCGGAAGTACTTTAATTATGTAGATGTGTAGAAAGCTTAAGTACTTTGAGGTATTGTTGTGGTTTTTGATGTTATTGTATGGTTGTTATGTTACTTAGTGTACTGGATGAGGTCAGCTGTGAAGGCTCCTGAGATAAAAGTTTATGTGAGTACAGAAGGCCTTTCTGCTACCACTTACGACCTCAAACAGACCTATTCTACTATTATGAATGTTAGCTACGTTAAAAGTCTAGGGTACTGAATGGTGATGTGTAGGTAATAAAATACACAGACACACACATGTAAATTCTAAGTCTAATAATGATAATAATAAACTCTATGATACACTGAACTAACACTGGCTGTTAAAGTTTAAGTTTGAAAATTTTTTAAATTTATTAGTCCTGAACCAATTGTTTCTTTTGGTCAGAACATATGAAATAATATGTATTTATCAATAAAATGCATATATATATTGCATAATCAAATGAAATTTTTGTACATAGGTATATTATTACAATGGTTAATATTAAGAATATCTACAATGTCTTGGGAAAAACTAGCACTGGATGTTTAGTTGGGGTGGCGTCATCATGCCCAATCTATGGTTACAAAGTTCAGTGTCCTTGACATATGGACTGATGTTAATGTTTATATAACAAGATTTTATTTCTTTATTGATGGTGGACACAGTTGATGAATCAACAGCAGGCCAGGTTTGCAATTAACTGGCCAGTGACGATGTAGTACAGAATTCTTGTGGCCCACTCCTCTCAGTAGCTGTTAAGATCCCGTACCGCTTTGATGTCTGCTTTCAACAACCGTTAGAGTCATGTTAAAATGTCCACCAATAGCGGTTAAGTTCTTCCCAATTTTGTTTATATCACTGATGAAAGTACAGTGATAAGACGCGAATGCCAAAACGTGAGTGTGTAGCAACACTTAATCGTCCCTGTTTTTCTCACTGGTTCAAAAGGGAAGAACAACCTGCAACAGCCAACCTCTACTTTAACGGACCATAAAAGCTGAGGTGTTTTTTTTTAACTCAAACAGAGGTTTATTTTCCAATGATGATTAAATGGTAAAATGTGGTTCTACGTCCGGTCATCAGGTCATCGAATTTGTTCATAATACATGCAATATATAGTCAACTACTATTTCAATGCTGGATTTCTGTGGTCCAGAATAACTTTAAACACTGCGGTGACAATGGAAGATTTTGACTCCGGTTTTTACGGTGTATTACTTCCACGTCCACGTAAGGTTGAATATTATACTTCATTCCTTAATACCAGTCCTAGCATAGGCTTCCTTCCGAAGCTATAATATACAACCGGACTGTACAATAATGTGTCTGACCATTGACAAGGCGATGGTCCTCCATTTTTTTAGTTATTTACCAATCTACGTCATCACTAAGGACCCACCAAAAAGCAAACGTCATAAACCAATCTACAAATCGAGTGGTTAATACATTAAGACCTTGGCCTCTATGTTCAATAATAGTGCACACAAGTGTGCTTATTAAAAATCTTACAATATCTCTCAGTTAAGTTCAGCGCCCATTTATGCGCAAATAACATTGTGACAATAAGCATATTGCAACAATTACCCTCTACCACCTGTAAGAAAAAAAAAAAACGCAGTTTCTTTTTTTTTTCTTCAAAAATCTATTGGTAATTTATAATAAAAATACCAGCATAATACTATCCTAAGTCTCAATACGTCTAAGTCAGTTAATTGTCTCATAAAATTATCAGTCAGTGCAGTCGTAGATGAGATGAAACGGTGATAAACAAGTCATGTGAATAAAATCCACGTAGGAAGAAATAATCATAATAACAAAAATTACGGAAAAAAAACAACACCGCCCTCTATTACCTCTAAACTAATCAATAATACTAGACCCAAAACTCACCTAATATAATTACATCTAATAGGATTATCTACCCATAGGATAAAGATTACAATAATATGTACCTCACCAATGAAGAGTCAGTCCCATATATGTTTATTTATGATATAAACCCAAACGATTGCAAGTATAAGCATAAATTGGTCCTCAAATTACCTATTTCAATGCCCCTAGGAACCTCTAGATAATATACACGCAAAAAAATTTTTTTTTTTTTTTTTTTTTTGCTTTTGAATATCATTGCAGTACAGTATTATATACACTATATGTGCACGTTACCCCCTAAACATTAAAGTGTGTTCTGGGTAAAACCAATTAAATTCAATGTCCCAATTACATCAACACTACTGTTGACCATGCATTAACTGTCATTAAAAACTTGTGTACTGTCTTCCTGAGGGCACCTCGACAGTACGTCTGCCACCACATTGTCAGACCCCCGAATTGCTTGAATCGTATAATTATACGGCTGCATCAGAATCGAATAACGGGCTGCTCGTGCGCATTTTTGTGGTTTTTAGTCTTTAAATACGCCAAAGCCTTCTGATCTGACTGTATTACGAAACATACACCCAACAAATACTTCTCTAATTTGGTTACTGCCCATACCACGGCGAGAAGTTCTTTTTCCAACACCGAATAATTCATTTCCGCCTTGTTTAATTTTCTCGAAATGTACGTGATCGGATGCAGATGTCCATCAAATTGTTGAAGCAACACAGCACCAACGCCTTTGGACGAAGCGTCTGTTCGAAGAGTATAAAGATTATTAAGCCTGGGTAGTAGTTTTAAAATCGGTGGGGATGAAAACAAATCTTTAATTTTAAGAAAAGCAGCATTGCATTCTGGAGTCCACCTAATTACATTAGGAGCCCCTTTCCTAAGTAGAGTGGACAGATCTGATGTAATTGAAGATAAATTAGGAATAAATTTACCATAATATTGCACTAGTCCTAACACACTACGGACTTGTTTTTTTGTTCTAGGAATGGAAAGATTTAGAATCTTGGAAACATTCTGCTCCAAAGGTTGAAGATTCCCATGACCAATCCTATGACCTAGAAACGTAATCTCAGAGAATCCAATATACACCTTAGATGGTCTAGCAGATAACCCAGCAGATCTAAGAGTAGATAAAAGTGAATGTAGACCAACAAAGTGTTCATCCCACGTATTGCTAAATAGACAAATATCATCTATATAAGTAATAACATCTTGCCTATGAGAGAACAGCATCTCATCATTCTAGTGAAGGACGCAGGTGCGTTCATTAGTCCGAAACACATGACATTGAAATGGAACAACCCCCGAGGAGTAGAAAAAGCTGTGAACTGTTTACATCTATCCGCCAACGGAACTTGCCAATAACCCTTGGCTAAATCAAATTTACTAAAGTATATTGCCTTTGACAATTTTGGTAAGAAATCCTCCAATAATGGTAATGGTTCGGCATCAAATTTTGTTACTTTATTTAATTTTCTGAAATCAATGCAGAGTCGTATCTCATTATCTTTTTTTCGAATTACCACCATAGGAAAAGCAAAATTACTTTGAGACGGACTGATTATCCCTAACCTAATCATGTCATCTATTTCTTTGTTCACTTTGTCCTGAAAATGTAAAGGTATAGGGTATGGACGTACTCTAATGGGGGCGTTTCATCATTTAAATGTATATCATGTATGATTACATTTGTTTTACCTGGAATATCTGAAAGTACATCATTAAAGGAATGTAATAAGTCAGACACCTGTGTTTTGCTATCCAACGATAAATCTTGACATATCGTCACATCTTTCCAAGTTTCTGTAGAATGTACTGGTATGTTAGGAAAATTCATAGATACTTCAGGAAACGCTGATTCTTCCTGAATCACTGATAATGAAGACCACCCAATTGGACGCGAGACTATGTCCTCGACAGCATGAAATACTGCCTGAAGATGTTCAGGTCTTGCGTGGAATTCTTTCAACATGTTAATGTGAAATATTTTCCTTTTCCCATTGACATCAAGTACGTAATCTACATCCGAAATTCTGGACAGAATTTTGAAAGGACCACACCAAGTTATAAGTAGTCTATTCTGCTTACTAGGTAAGAGAACAAATGCTTCGTCACCTGGTACAAGATGCCGAAGATGTCTTGAATGATTTTGCAACACCCGAGCTTTCTCTTTAGCTCTCTCTGATGCAGATGTCGCTAACTGACATGCATCCATGATTCTTTGTCTGAGATTGACAACATACTCGTATGACGATACTGTCTCTTGAGACAAATCAGAATCGATTAACAAATCTTTAATCAAAGATAATGGACCTCTGGGTTGAGCCCCAAACACAAGTTGAAATGGACTGAAACCAGTATGCTCATTCGGTATTTCGCGATATGCGAAAAGTACCGCAGGTAAAACTCGGTCCCACTCTTTAGGAAAATCAATAGTAATCTTACCCAACATTTGTTTTATCGACCTATTGAGACGCTCCACCATACCATTCGAGGCGGCGTGATAGACACTGCTAAGTGATCTATCTATGTGAAACATTTTCATCACCTCAGTCATAGTACCGGAAACAAATTGAGAGCCCCTATCTGACAACAGTTTTCTCGGAAAACCGATTCTGGAAAATATTTGAAACAAAGCTTCAGCCACATCTTGAGTAGCAATATTTTTTAGAGGTATAGCTTCCGGCCAACGCGTACACATATCTATGCAGGTTAAAACATATCTATGTCCTCTCGATGACATTATAGGAAGTGGGCCAATAATGTCCACGGCCATCTTCTCAAACGGACGCACCGGAATATCGGCTGTTTGAATGGGAGCTACATGATGTGCCCCTCTAGACTTAACCTCCTGACATATAAAACAAGAACGGCAATACATCGAAATGTCTTTTGATATACCAGGCCAGAAAAATGATGCAAGCACTCTAGCCCTTGTTCTCGAGTAACCCAAATGACCTGAACAACGTGAATCATGAGCATGACTTAAAATATAAGCCCTCATTGTTTTAGGTACCATTATTTGAGTCACAGTATCAAAGGACTTCCCATCTCGGAATTGTCTCGCTAATATGTTACTGACGATAGCATACCATTGCTTGTGACAATTAATATCATTTGTAGTATTAATTTGTACGAAATTAAAAAATTTCTTTAGTGAATCATCATTTTTCTGCAATGTAGCAAAAGCTTCTTTGCTAATGTTGCTATGCCCCAATTCATCATTACCCAATGGTACAACATTTTGTTGAGCATGTTCCTGTGCTCGAGTAACCACAACATTAGCCCTGTGTACGTGTTCTCGTTCCCAATCATTTATTTGCTCACGAGTACACTCTTTAAAACCGTGAATGTGACCAAGAACCAAATCGCAAACTGGATTCGGCAACAAACATACTTTTATTTGTCCCGTAAAAAATGGCGTTGCGATATGAACCACAGCAGTTTGAAATTTCTCAATTCTACCACCAAACGTAATGCACTTAACCCATGTGCCTGTACAAGAAGAAGGATCAACCAAACATTGTCGCACGCCTACCGTCGTGCAACCTGAATCCTTTAATAAAGTTACTGGCATGCCATTAAGTAAGCCCTTGTGAAACTCTAAAGACCCGGTTCCTTCATGAGCTGACATAGCAGGTAACGCCGGCAATGGGTGTCCACATCTCAGTCTGGATACCACATCAGGCTGAAATAGATTCTTGCATTCCAAACATGTTTCAGCATTATTAAAATCAAATGACGCACATGCATTTGCTTGATTAACAGTATTATTGTTATCTGCGACATTGTTTTCCGACATTTGAACGGAATTACCATGGTAAGCAGATCGATTATAACTATTTGACCGAAATGCCCTGTCATTTTGTTGTCTATTGTTATACAAATGTCTATTATTATTCTGCGAGTAATGTGCTTTATTGTAACTGTAAAAGTTAGGAGTGTTTCGTTGCCAATTCATTCTGTCTCTGTTTCCCAAATCAACCTGTTGACCAGTTCCAAAATGATTGTTATTCCATCTTCTGCCAGCTGGTGAATCATTTCTATTTCCACCTTCGAAATGAGAAAAATTTCTTTGATAATTATTATTTCGATCTGAACTGGCACTTCTATGACGAAACCTATCTCTGTCACCACTATTCGATCTAAATTTTCCTTGTCTGTTATTTACAGTAGCAACACCCGCTGACTGTAACGATTCATGTAATTTAGTGTTTCTGACATTCAAGTTCGGATGAGCAACTGAAAACTGACGCCCTAGGGTCTCAACTTCCGATAACGATTTAGGATTCCGCTCCTGTAAAAACGCCAAAAACTTATCACTTACTGAGGATAATACCTTATCCCGTAATATTAAATCTGCCAGATCTTCAAATTTCCGTTGCACCTTTTCAAGTTCGATCCAACGATTAAAAGTTAAACGAATATCCGAAATGAATTGTGAGAACTCTTTTCCTGTTTCCGGCAACAACTCTTTAAAACGCCTTCTATAACCTTCAGCTGTAAGCTGATATTTTTTTAATAGCGTAGCTCTAGCTTCCTCATAGTTTTGACTATCGCCTTCTAACGAAGCGACTGCACTTAACGCCTCTCCTGATAAAAAATTCATCAGTTTGCTACACCACATACTTTTATCAATTTTATATTCTGTGCATACCAATTGAAATCTTGACAAGAAGAACGTTATATCGTCGACCCCTGGTTTAAACATGGGCAAATGGATTTTAATGTCACCTTTTTGACCATCATTCTGAGTGTGTGATTGACTAGTAGCATTTCCATTTTGCAACTTCTGTCTTTCAATTTCTAACTGCAACATTCTCTCTTCATGTGCTCGTTTTTCTCCCTCAAGTGTAAATTCATATTGTCTCCTTTTCTCATTCTCTTCCATCTCCAAGAGTTTCATTCTCTCTTCGTCTTGCCTCCTTTTCTCTTCGTCTTGCCTCCTTTTCTCTTCGTCTTGCCACCTTTTCTCATTATCTTCCATTTCCAACCGTTTCATACGTTCCTGGTTGGCTAATTCTCTATCTTTTAATTCTAACTGACGTTTCTCTCTTTCCTGCGCCTCTTTATATTCTGTTTGAGCAAACTCTTGTAATTTATCTCCTGATAACCCAAGAATTTTACCCTGTTTGATGAAGTACTCCGCCGTCGACATTTCAGAATCTGAATTCTAATATTTATCTCATCAAATAAACTGTAGTATTCCAATTATTATGCTATATTCGAAACCTTATCGATACTCATTATTGGAGATTAATCATCTTTTATTTAATAAAATATGCAGCTATAAATCAATCAACTAAGAAATTATACAAGATAATATTACTACTGAAAACATAGAATGATCAATGAAGAGAATCAATTACATAGAAATATACACATTAGCAATGACAATCACCGCACATAAACAATTAAAGAAAAGATAATATCGTAAAGAACCACAGAGTGACCCCAAGAATCTACACCATTCCAGTAGCCTCAAAGAAACTTGCTATAAGTTTTTGCAATTCATCCACCCAAAATCAACCTAGGAAAACACCCCAGGACACCTACGATGAAGAAGTATATTACGAGTAAAAGTGACAAAAGAAAGGTGCTCGCTAATATAATTAGTATACTGATACCACAATACAATGTCTACTTATCTGCGGGAATCCCAATCCTCCTCGTAAAGCATTCGATCCAACATGGGTTATGATTTTCATACAACTGGATCCAAACAGCCACAGTAATTTCCTCTGGTTGGAAGTACTCGTTACCGAATGACGTCATTCACTTTAACCTCCGCAGGTACACAGCAGGACTTGAAAATGGAAATTGACAACTGTTGCAATCATTTCCTAGTACAACTATGATACTTCTCTGTTGACTTGCGTCTGTACATCCCAAGCACGTTGACCTTCCCAGTCAAGGTTACGAATTTCAAATAACGATCGATTTCTTGAGCATGCAACAGGTGTCAGTGTTCCAAAATACGTGGCAATCAATTGAGCTCAAATATCTAAATCTTCTAGAACGGGAAGTATGGCCACCATGTTAAGATCCCGTACCGCTTTGATGTCTGCTTTCAACAACCGTTAGAGTCATGTTAAAATGTCCACCAATAGCGGTTAAGTTCTTCCCAATTTTGTTTATATCACTGATGAAAGTACAGTGATAAGACGCGAATGCCAAAACGTGAGTGTGTAGCAACACTTAATCGTCCCTGTTTTTCTCACTGGTTCAAAAGGGAAGAACAACCTGCAACAGCCAACCTCTACTTTAACGGACCATAAAAGCTGAGGTGTTTTTTTTTAACTCAAACAGAGGTTTATTTTCCAATGATGATTAAATGGTAAAATGTGGTTCTACGTCCGGTCATCAGGTCATCGAATTTGTTCATAATACATGCAATATATAGTCAACTACTATTTCAATGCTGGATTTCTGTGGTCCAGAATAACTTCAAAAAACTGCGGTGACAATGGAAGATTTTGACTCCGGTTTTTACGGTGTATTACTTCCACGTCCACGTAAGGTTGAATATTATACTTCATTCCTTAATACCAGTCCTAGCATAGGCTTCCTTCCGAAGCTATAATATACAACCGGACTGTACAATAATGTGTCTGACCATTGACAAGGCGATGGTCCTCCATTTTTTAGTTATTTACCAATCTACGTCATCACTAAGGACCCACCAAAAAGCAAACGTCATAAACCAATCTACAAATCGAGTGGTTAATACATTAAGACCTTGGCCTCTATGTTCAATAATAGTGCACAAAAGTGTGCTTATTAAAAATCTTACAATATCTCTCAGTTAAGTTCAGCGCCCATTTATGCGCAAATAACATTGTGACAATAAGCATATTGCAAGTTCAGTGTCCTTGACATATGGACTGATGTTAATGTTTATATAACAAGATTTTATTTCTTTATTGATGGTGGACACAGTTGATGAATCAACAGCAGGCCAGGTTTGCACTTAACTGGCCAGTGACGATGTAGTACAGAATTCTTGTGGCCCACTCCTCTCAGTAGCTGGAGTAAAATGTTAGGCCGCACAGACACCCGCTCTTGTACTTCTACAAAAGCATCTGGCACAATCGTAGTGCCAGATCAGAAACTCTGAAACAAAATTTGTGCCATGTGTCAACACTCTATTTACTGCGCCACTCTTACACACAACACCACAAAGCAACATTACACAGATTGGGTCAGATCTCTCTGACCAACTTAGCACATCTCACCCAGTTGTTATCAAATAGTACCAGTTTCCCAAGACTGCATTGCATCCGAAATATGTTCAATAGTTTCCTCTTCCATTCAATAAGGTGGGTGATATGTTCCCACTGATCTCAATTATAGATCCGCCTTCCATAGTCTTAGATAGGTTTTCATATATTATTTGTTTGTCTCTAGGCCCTGGACTGCTGCTGGGGACCTAGAGCAAGCACTCACTTGTCGTAATCATTTTTAATGATATGGCAGTATCAATCACTCAAAATATTAAAATAAACAAGATAAATGCTTTTTCCCTTACCACAATTCAGAATTGAGAACACAGTTACTTAGTACTAGCAAAACTCAGCTGAGCTGCTGGCTAGATTAGGGCGTCCCACTGATTTTTATTTAATAATTCCTGGAAATCCTCTCTAGCAGTAACGTACTGTGTCAATGGACAGTCTTCTATACAATGGCACAAGCGTGCGTCTCTCATTCAATAATATAAATACTTCTGTCCAATCAACGGACTTCCCCTCTAACTTTTTCAAATATTCAAACTAAAAGCCAAATTTCAGTCCAGTCTGTGGTAAAGTGGGATGTTATAAATATTTATAGGGGACTTAGTGTACTGACTGAGATCAGCTGTGAAGGTATCTGTATCTAATAAGTGTGGTGTATTACAGATGACCTTACTTGCTACCACATTTATACCTCAGTCAGAATTATTCTGGAATATTGTGATGACTACGTTAAATGTCTAGAGTTATGAAAATGATGAAGTGTAAGTCACAACAACAACAGACAGATAAACAATTTAATTTATTCCACAACACTTTACAACACTGTGACACTCACACACATATAACACTCTATAAGACTATCTTAAATGAGTCAAGTGTAAAGTTTCAAATATATATGTAATGATTCTTTTCAATAATGGATATCCTGATTCAACTACACAGTGAACCAGGAATCACAATCAAATGTAATTACAAGTAGTATGTACACAGTTTATAAATATAATCTTTGTATTGACATATTTTATTATTCTTATCCTATGTGTGTAAGTTGTGAAGTAGTAATCTGAGGTAATACTGGTTTTGTTTTTCAAGCTAGGTTGTTGTTTGTCATCATGACTTCAAGTGTTTGATTATCTTGGAAATAGTATTGGGAAAAGTTCACAGTTCCTGTCATTTGCAACAGTTTATTGTCCCTCTGTGTTAAATATACTGTCAATTTTTGAGGGGGGTGAAGGGAGGGGGGGGGCACATAATGTTGAGCTACTCTGGCCACAGAAGCTTATCTTTCGGGATGGCGGCAGGAAAAGACTCCTCTGCTCGATTGCTTCCTGTGTTCTGGAGACACCTCACTGGTCGCTATCTGGACCAAGGAGTATGCTGTCAGCCTCTGGATTCAGCAAAACTCAGACCAGGTGCTGCTTCAATAACTTAGGACCACGGTCCCTGAAACAAGAAGGTTGTACCTCCTACTTCAGATCTAATTTATAATCTATTTCCACACTGAACACAATACATAACAAACACTGAGTTCAGAGCGGTAGGCCAACTGCTAGCTTCATCTGAAACAATTTACACCAGTATTCTCCTCCTAAATGGTTACTACGCCTCTGCAATTCCAGCATTAGTTCTATCTAGTCAATAAGATAGGTTTCAGTGTACTGTTTGGCAATTCCATGCAGTTTTACTTTTCGCCGACACGTCATGTTCAGGTTGGAGCACTATCTAGGCCTTGCCTCATGTTTGCTACTGAACCACACACATATACAGACATAAATTATCAATTTACATTCAATTTTCATTAAAAGATATCAAATATGTCAAGCTTACCACAATTCATGGAAATAATACACAAATACGTTGACTGGCGATGAATATGGCACAAATTCCGATCTGCCTCTGTCCCAGGCTTTTATTTAGAAAAATATGATCTGGATCTCAACGCACTGTTTCTTAGTAAGTTTATTTTAAAATGTGGCACTGAACTGACGCTCCTAATTGACTATATTGGCGGGTCTAACCAAGCGGGCCATGTTTACACAGCTTTTCAAAAAATTTTACCCTTCTCACGTTTCCCCTAACAACCAAAATTAGTAGTTGTAGTCCGACTAATCGTGTTTAGCCTTACATTTACTTCTAACCAATCAAATAGGATTTTACATGGTGGCCCATTTTCCGTAAAATAGTGGTTTCAAAACATGCCACTGTGCGATTATTATTTGGTGTTGTCTGACACCCTCACTATTTTCTTTTGGCTATAATTTGTTAATTCCTAGACTATTTGCGTAACACTTAACATATTCTTTGTCAGCAAGTCCTAAGAAACCAAAATATATAAATTTAATGGGGCTAAGGGGCTGCGTTCAAAATATGCATTTTCTTCTAGGATAGTCGTGTATTTTTATTTTTATCGATTTAGAACCGCCACCTGTCCTGCCTTTTCGACTGTTCTGTTATACTAATGTCAGGATTTCAGACATAAAACAGTAGAATGTCATGTTTCCCAATAAGCATTTTACAGGTTTTTAAATCTAACTCTCGTAGTTGTAGTGTTTTTTTATCACTGTCTATTTGAAAAAAGTTAGTGCTTCTGGCCTTACGCTTGGGGTGGCATTAATTATATATCGCGAGACGTGTGTTAGTGTTGCATGCGTTCCTGCTTTCAGCCCTCACTCTCTCTATCCTAATTCCATCTGTCCTTCCGTTTATGTTAACGTAGTGTATAAAATGAAATTAATGGAAGTATTAATTTAGGTCATTACGCAGTGTGCCTAGCTCAAGGTTTTCTTAGAAATACAGTACACGTTTTATTGTAGAAAGCGTGTAGTGATACAGTAGGCTTTACTATCAACGTGAAACGTTACAATTTGCAGACGAAGTAGAAAACAAGGGGGATTTTTGTACGCCATTGTGACAGCACTGTCCTTTTACCATTTCTCTTTCCTTTTATTGAATTTATGTGTTAGGCTTTACATTTACCTTTTAATTTATATATGTGGATTTAGAATGTTTCACGACACAGTCTCAGTCTAGTATGTAGTATTTTTCCCAAAATTACACTTGTTTTTTGAACTAACTACGTGAAAAAACTACACAAATCTGCCCCACTAAGTTGTTTTTAGCTACTATCCTCCGACTTTGCCCCTCGTTCATCTGCAGTTTGATTTTTGCATTTTTAATCTCAAGGACGCCAAAATGTAACTTTAGTGAAAATATGCACAAAAAACTGTTCGCTAGTCTGATTGGAACAATACAGTCTTTCGTCAATATCTTCCGTGTTATCTGTCCGTCTGTGTAATTAAAAGTATATTATTTGTCAGCTTAAGATGGGCTATCAGACTAGCTAGGTTTTATTTTCATAACTTTATTATTAAAGAAAACTCTACTTTTCTCAAGGTTAGTTTTTGAAATTTGTTTTTGAACCTTCGTCCACGGCGTTTGCCGCTGTATTCAAACAAAACAACCAATTACGGTAAAACGTCTAAGATACGACTGTTTCTAACAAGAGCTAAGGTCGTTTTTCTACCAATTCCTTACATTGTGTCAACTAGTGGCGTGATTTTTTCCTTTAAACTACAAATTGCGTCTTTTTGCCTTTTTAGATTCAAACACGTGTTCCGACCGTCATATTTTTTTTTTCTTTTATCTCCGTTTCCCTCCCGTCTAAAAGGGTAAACCGTTTAGTCTGCATGTTCCAACTAGTTAGTTTAAATGGCGGTAGAAAGCGCTGGCGTAGGTGAAGAAGCCTCGGCATATCTTGCCTATATTTTTATCCCTACGTGTTATTTTACCCGTTATCTTTATAATTGGAGATATTTTAACGTTGTATCACTGTATTTTTCACCACAGGTATATAGATGCGTAGTGAAAATAACACGAACGTAATTTAACGTCCGTTGAGGAGTAGTGTAGTTGTGTTGTGACTAGAAGACAAAAGTACTTGAGTGTCTGTAGACGTGTATAGTACACACAATACAAAAGTACTTGAAAGTTTGTAGATATGTAGTAAATTGAAGACGAAACCTGGGTACATCATTTTGAACCTGAGACAAAAAGACAGTGTAGTACATACAATACAAAAGTACTTGAACGTCTGTAGACGTGTAGTACATACAATACAAAAGTACTTGAATGTCTGTAGACGTGTAGTACATACAATACAAAAGTACTTGAACGTCTGTAGATGTGTAGTACATACAATACAAAAGTACTTGAATGTCTGTAGACGTGTAGTACATACAATACAAAAGTACTTGAACGTCTGTAGACGTGTAGTACATACAATACAAAAGTACTTGAATGTCTGTAGACGTGTAGTACATACAATACAAAAGTACTTGAACTTCTGTAGATGTGTAGTGAATAGAAAACAAACGTACTTTAACGTTATGGATGTGTAGTAATAAGAAAAATAATTTACTCAAGCGTGAATAGACGTGTAGAGAGAGAATGGAGATAAATTCACTTCAACCTTTATAGATGTGTTGTGAAGAGTCCAGCATACTAGGAAGCGTGTAGCAAATATAGGATAATGCTCTGTATGAGTTATATAGTGTACTGAAAATAGGGTAATGCAATGCAGTGAATACAAGGTAACGTATAGGTTGTAATTATGTAGTGAATGCCAGGTGTGTGTATCCGTAAATTAGTAATTCTGTTTTGAATGCAAGGTAACGTGATAAGTCTATGGGAGGTAATAATATAGTCAGCAACGGTAATGTATATCTGTGGATACTGGAAAAATGGTAAACAGTTGAGAAAATGTGTTTAGATCGACATGTCCGCGTGTTGGAATTATATGATATGGGGGCTTGTTTTGGCTAGTATGTGCACAGTAATCTACCCATTTACAGCTGAGCGTCCTGGAGCACGACGCTGTTAGGGTTCGAGTCTGATAACTTTCCATCGAGAAGCACGTGCTCTAACCACTCGACGCCCGAATTCAGGACACACAGTAATTTTGTTTGCTTTTTCTGTCCTGTTGTTGGAGCCATGATACCTTCATTTATAAATGTGATGTGCGTTTGAAAACAGTAAAGACCTATTCTTTTATTAGTCATTTTTGGCTAGGGTTTAATGTGTATTTCAGCCGTGTCCCGTCTCGTCTAGCCAAGACTGGGTTTGTAATGCAAATTTCCAGTTCGTTAAAGCAACGGCTTACTGTTCATGGTGAATGTTTTGAGTACATTATAAGAAATATTTGCTTTATCTTGCATATTTCTAGCCTATGCCAACTACTTCTGGGAAATATGTCTTTTCCGAAACAGAATTGCTTTGTATTGCATGTATCCACTCATTTCCCACAAAGGTTTATTTTCACATTACAAAAAAAAAAAAAAAAAACTTTTCTTCGTGTGGCGAATTTCCACTCCATTTTGAAAAACTAGTTTTTCCTTATCGCAAATGTCCACTCCCTTCCCGCGAAGATTTGCTGTGTCTGGCACATGTCCACTCCCTTCTCGCGAAGATTTGCTGTGTCTTGCACATTTCCAATCCTTTCTCGCGAAGATTTACTGTGTCTGGCAAATTTCCATTCCCTTCTCGCGAAGATTTGCTGTGTATTGCTAATTTTCACTCCGTTCCTGCCAAGATTTACTGTTTTTTTTTTTTTTAATTTCTAGGTCATTTCAACAAATATTTACTGTGTATTGCAAAGTCCGACTCCATTTCCACAAAGACTAACTCGTTTTCACTTCATTCCAGCAGAGATTAACTGTGTATTGCAAATTCCCTCGCCATGACAGCAACGTCTTACAGCATGAATTTAAACCAAAGAATCCGCTAAACATGAAGTTATTGCAGATTTCTGCGCCATCTCAAGAAAGGTTGCGGATTGTATGTTTCCACATTATTCTAAAACTTACTGTGTTTCCCAAATTTCACTCCGTTCCAAAAAAACATGTCATCTGTATTGCAAATTTACACTCCGTTCTAACAAAGATTTCCTGTGCATTGCAAATTTTTACTCTGTTCCCAAAAAGATTTAATCTGTGTTGCAAATTTTCACTCCATTCCAACAAAAGTTTAATGTGTATTACAAATTTCCACTCCATTCCAACAAAACAAATTACTATAAATTACAAGTTCCCACTCCATTCCAACAAAACAAATTACTATGTATTACAAACTTCCACTCCATTTCCAAACAGGTGTAATCTGTGTTGCAATTTTTGACTCGGTTCCAACAAAGGATTACTGTGTATTGCAAATTTCCACTCCCCGATTCCAGCAAAGAATTACTGCGTATTGCAATATCCCACTCAATTCCCGCAAAGACTTACCGTGTAATGCAAATTTCCACCGACAGGACAACGCTCTCACTAACACTAGCCAACGTCTGCTATGAGACAGACAGATGGAACCTAGATGGCCTGGGGCGGTAGTAAACAGTTCTGAGGGAAGGGGGGATACATCGATCCATGCGACCTGTTGCATATTGTTTCGCTCCGCTGTCTTCCTGTGTGATGTTTGTTTCGTCTCTTTTGGCTTAAACTGCATTTTTTAAGCACTCCATTTTTATGTTGCCTCACTATTACGTGTGTGAAATGTTGCTACGTTGTTTTGCATTGACCGTAACGTTTGTATACATTTTAGACAGTTTAGCTTCATGTTTCCCGGTATAATCGGTGTATTGCATTGCGCCGTCAGTTTTTTATAATCCAAGGGAAGTAATAATTGTTATAGGAGTACGGTATTTTCCAATTTTGTGTGCGCTGTGCATTTTTTTATTCGCTTTTGTTTTTTTTATCCCCCTTGGTAATTTTTCTCACGTGACTGAAACATTAAAAAAAACAAAATTACACCATACTTTGCGCGTTTTATTGTGTGATTGTGATCTATGTTATAACATCATTAGTTATGAAATTTGACGTAGGAAATCATCTGTACTTATAGGTTAATACTCTCCTTCTTGTAGGAAGCTTGCGCGAACGCAATTAGCGCTCTTACAGTAGTGGGTTATATAGCAATTTGTTGTACATGATGAAGTTGAATGCCTCATCTAGCTGTTTTTCATGTCGATTATGCGCGCTTCCTGACGACCCGGGGACCAGCCGCGTGTAAGCTCCCGGGGGTCTCTTGCAACGTGCCCCAGGAAACAGTAGTCCTTTCTTACTTCGTCCTCACAGAGGCCTTCGGGAAATACACGGGCCCACTTTCTTACACGGGCCTACTTTCTTACACGGGGCCACTTTCTTACACGGGCCCACTTCCTTACACGGGCCTACTTTCTTACACGGGCTCATTTTCTTACAGAGGCCCAAGTTCTTACACGGGGCCACTCTATTACACGGGCCTACTTTCTTACAGGGGCTCAATTTCTTACACGTATTACGGGTTGCCTCCCCTGCTTTGCAGTAGTAGTCCAACATTGGCCAAAACTCAAGAGTATCTAAATGGGTCGTCAAAGGTATCTACCTTCGCACAAGATTACTCTTGGCAGAGATGTAGATAGAAGGGTAATGACGCTTCTACCTTGTGGGGGGGGGGGGGGGGGGGGGGGGGGGGGCCACGATAATTCAGAAGTCAAGAACAATGCTTAGCGCTGAACATTTGTTAACTTATATCTGATCCTTCGCCTTTTGTGAAGGAGTTAAGCTATGGTTGTTAGCCCGTTCAAGCCCCCAGCTGAGTTAATTCAGCGAATTTCCTCTTATAATGGTACAGCTATGTTTAGAGGTATATATATATATATAATATTCTGGCTCATACGTTTGCTTTCATACATGTAATAACTGAATAAACAACTAATGTTTAGTTTTAAAACAACAGGTAACAAATTTAATAAACAGTTAATATTAACAGTTTAAAATAAAGGAAATGCTGGTGAATTTTATTTTGCAATCAAATTTTCTCTTCACGGAGATTTATGGTGAGGATATAGTTCAGAAAATTATGTCCGGTTGCTGGTGCCTTTTTATAAGCACTTAACTAATATAAGGGGGTCCGGCAGCCGTTTTTTTTTTTTTTTTCGTCAGTTCTTCGATGGTGGGGGTTCTTCTCTACACAACTTGTCCAATTTTAGGCGTTTGGTGTTGATTCCTTGCGTTTCACTCACGACTAGCTTTGTTCCACGAACTTTTTAGACAAAATAGAAAAACAAATGCCTCTGCTAAGTACATCTGTGGGCTGCCAATTAACAGGCGCATTCTCGCTATCCGCCCACCAATGTTAATCTGTCAGAAGAATTAAATTCCCGAGTACACAAAGTAGCTCAGGGAAGATGATTAAAAATCACTAGTACTCTTCTGGGTATTAAACTGGGAAAATGTGTCTGGACAGCGCGAATAATAATCTGTGCCTGAACTAACAATAACAAGTTGCATATATCTCACAAAATGATATGATACACTTGAGGCACATGTGATGTAATCATCCCCCATCACTGCTCCAGTCGGAGTCTAGTGTCACCTCTGCTGTCGGTTTTCCGCACGACTATCCAGCAACAATCACCAGCGTTTGCTGTAGTGGCTTACGAATATACTAGTTTCATATGTTGAGGTTGCCAGCCTCATATATAACAACTTAGGCAGAAACAGGTCACATTCACATTTGTAAAATAATTGTTACACTTACCCCAAAGTTTTGGGAATACACAATCTCCTCGCACAGGTTAGAATGGACACGAGCAATTTAGGTTATATGCTCTCGAATCGTTTGGCCTGGAAATGTCGAATCCCTCTTATGACGGGTGAATCTGCAAAACACTTGGTCTGGGAAAGTTTTCTCTTATGACGGGTGAACCAATTCCTTAGGACTCCAGTCTCTTATTTATAAATGGCTTACTTTTTTTAAGTTTTAAAGTTTCCCAAATACTTCGAGCTGTCCTGGTCCTTTTAAGTTTCCAGCCTTTGTATTTATATATGCGGGTTTACTTGTAAGTTCCAAAGTTGCCCAAATACTCGATCTGTCACTTACAATTATGGAATTCTAGGTCCGATCATTCTCTTTCTGGCTTCTGGGAGTTGCTAGCCTGAAGTTGCTGTCTGGTCTGTGTCTCTGATTCTCGCTATATTATATTTTCCGTTTCCAGTTCAAACTGCAGATGGTACTTCCGTCGAAATTTCCAATGAAATTCAATGTCTATTCCGGCTCTCACTCAAGTCAATCGTAAGCCCTTTTTTGCACCATGTGGACAGGGATGTTTAAATTCATAATCTCCCCCGCGTGTTTAAAATATTACATTTGATATTCCAACTCGTGACCTCTTTTAAATCATGCGGTAATATTTCCGCCAACTCACAACAAATCTGGGAACCTATTTGATTTCCAGATGCTACTTTCAAATATTGACTCGCCAGACAGATTACCTGCGATAACCACACACAGGGATGTCCCCGTGAAACGATTATTTCATTATCGTCTGTGATCGTGCGTTCTCCAGACAGTCAAACAAAAGGATCACCGGCCGCTCAGACAAGCACTATATTATGGTTTCCTCAGACAAACAGACCGCAACCCAGGTGTTAATTGCCGGATTGGCGCTGGCCCCGGAAATGAGTTACGTCAAAGTCGCTATCTCTCTTCACGTTTGCCGTCTGTATCAAAAGGTGGCGAGCCGGCTTTTCGCGATAAGAATATCGCTCGCCGACCGGTTAAATAAACGTGGTATTATCACGAGTCATCTGGCGTAACGTAAACAGTCTGGGAGTTGTCACAAAAAGAATGTAGGCGTAAAATATGCCAAATAATAGGATGATGAGTGAAAAAATGAAGAAATGAAGAGATACTGCCGGAGTGAATGAGGGTTATTAAAATTGCACAAATGATTTCGTTATAACACGGGTCCACGTTCTTACACGGGTCCACTTTCCTACACGGGCCCACTTTCTTACACGGACCTACTTTCTTACACGGACCTACTTTCTTAGACGGACCTACTTTCTAACACGGGCCCACTTTCTTGCACGGGCCCACGTTCTTACACGGGCCCACGTTCTTAGGGAATCGCAAAACACATTTTGAGAAAACGATTCGATAAATTTACTACGATTCGCTTAAGGCTCGACATTTCACTAGAACATTTTTTAAGTTGTACTTTTTACTAATGTTTTTCATATTAAAATCTCTTTTGCTTTTCTACAACACTATCGTTATTTTCCACATCTTATCTCTCGCAATTGAGGAATGGAAAGGGAAAAACAATTCCTAATAATTTAAAAAAAATAAAATAATTTTGTAACACAGCCAACTCTCATTAACGTTTTAAAGCCATACCGGTTAATTGCAAGTTTCAGTTGCCATTATCAGACTTGTCCATAGACAGCAAAGTAATATCCTGCCTCCAAGAAAATTGTTGAAGTGAGGACGGTTAAGAAGTTGGGGGTGGGGGAATATGAAAAGTAGGTCGGGAAGTTAAATAACATTATTGTGTGCAAACGACAGCTGAAGGCAGAAGAGATGAATATCAATATATAATTGTAATTAATCATTATTTTCCCGCATACCGGCCCTGCATGTATTCCTAGTTTTCAAGCACGACTTTCTTGACCACTGCTCCATCCCCACCCCGTCTCAGGCACACCACGAACATGAATTATCCTCTGGCTGTCCTATTGTTTCTCTCAAATAGGCGTTGTAAAGTCTCAAATTAAATAGTTTTTTTTTTTGGGGGGGGGGGGGGGGGGGGGGGGGGGGGGGGGGGGGGGGCGGGGGGGGGGGCGGGGGTGAATGTCTCCATTAAAAAAAATTTCGATTGCTTGCAATGAATACTCCCTGTCATCTATATCTCTAGAGACCACGCCTTCAAATCTGCGACTTCCATTACCTTTCCCGCCACTCGCAGACATCAGACTTTCTCTCTCCCCATATTCCCTCTTCAGTGTTTCCCTACTCTTCACGAGGCTTCCCCGTGTAATTTAATCCCTGTTCTGGAGTTAGACGTACGTATTAGAAAAAATCGATTAAAATTGCTTTTAATATACAGTGATAGTATTTGTGTTTAAACTTTCTTCTGTTTGTGCTGACGTCACGTGGCTGGTTGTATGTATAAGTGGTTAGACATAATTTACCATCGCGTGTGATTTCTTTGTTTTAGGTTAATGGTGTGCGTGCGTGTGCGCGCGCGCGCGCGCGTGTGTGTGTCTTTTCTTTCCCAACTAGATTTCTGGATTGAAGAACATAGTTAAACTGCACAAGTATTATTACAACCCGGATTTGTCTTATGATTAGACAAGAACGATATTCTACCATCGTGGTTCTCAAAAGGGATAAGCGTACCCCAGGGAAAAGGGGGCACCGTGAGAGGTACAACGGGATGCCTGGGTCTTGGTTTTCATATGCTTAAATGTAAAGGTAGTCCCTTAGTAGAAACAACAGTATGGGAGTGAAATGTTAGAGACTTCAATATAAGGTCCAGCTTTGAGAAGAGCAGAGCCAAGTACTCATTTACAGCTGGGTAGACTGCAGCGTAAGGCCACTGCTTCAAACCCGGCACACTTGACGCGAGAGTGCAGCGCTCGTACTACTGTGCCAATACATATATAAAGAACACTAAAACAAACATACAACTTTCGTAGCCTTCTGTGACTACGATAACCTCACGGGGCACTTCGACTAAGGTTTGAGAACCACTGATTCAACGCATACTCGCCCCCCAAAAAAATGTTGCAATGTCAGGAGTAGTCGATGGTTTTGTTTTTTCTTCCATAGCTTCAGCCGGTTGCCGTAAAATTTTTCGTATTCAACAATAGCTTAAATTGTTTGTCGTAAAATAAAGTCTGCTTTATTTGACATTTGGCTTATTGTACCGGAGTGTCGTAAATCTTGAACAATAGTGTAAATTATGAGGTAAACAGATTTCAGCAATCAATCAATCAATATCCTTTAACTTATCAAAGAGCATTGGGCCTCAACAAACGCATGCCAAGTCTTCCTGTCACGTGTCATAAGCGGAAGTTCTTTTCACGTCTTTCTCATCATTTTGACTTCTGTCTCCAGCTCTCTTCTCCAGGTGGTTCTACTCTTCTTGCTTTATCTCTTCTTTAGGTGGTTTTACTGTTCTTGCTTTATCTCTTCTCCAGGTGGTTCTACTGTTCTTGCTTTATCTCTTCTCTAGGTGGTTTTACTGTTCTTGCTTTATCTCTTGTCTCAAATCTGAATGCTTCTGTGCAGGCTTCCTGCACGCTGACCAGCTGCAACGGTGGGTTCTATGCTCCACGGGTTGCAAAGAAGGAAACGATGATATTAGTTAAGATGATTAATAATAATTAATTTGAGAGGAGATAGATTATGTGAAAGAAGAGCGGCCAACAAAGCCTTCGCCAGAAACAGCCGAACAACAACAAAAAACAAATAACTTCAAAGAAGCCAAGGACAATGACGCTGACTCATATTCTCTTGCAGGTTGTTTTCTGTAACAATTTATTGGACGTGATGAGAGTGTCAGCCCAATGTACTACCTTATATTGTGTCGTTAAACACTTGCGTATGTCTGCTTGTCATTTATCAGTATATTTATTATCCGGCGCATAAATGTAAAAATAATAATGAAATGCTCAAGTCTTCCCCTGCGGTCAAGTATTTTCTTATGTTTCAGCTATCTATCTGTCTGCATGTCTTTCTCTCTCTCTCTTTCTCTCCGTCCGTTCGTCCGCCTGTCCTGTTTGCCCTATCTGTCTGTCTGTCTCTTTCTCTCTCTCTCCGTCCGTCTGTCTGCCTGTTTGCCTGACCATCTGGTTACCTACTTGCCTGTCAGTCAGTCTGCCTGCTTGCCTGTCTGCTTGCATTTCTGCCTGCCTGTTTGTCTGCTTGCCTGTTTGTCTGCTTGTCTGCTTCCTTGTTTGTCTGCTTGCCTGCCTGTTTGCTTGCTTGCCTGCCCGTTTGTCTGCTTGTCTGTCTGCCTCCCTGCCTGTCTGTCTGCTTGCTATATATATATATCTGTGTCCGCCAACCTGTGTGTTTGTCTACATTTCAGCTTACAAAATCCGAAATCTCAAAAGTTTCCAGTAATACCAACTTATAACTAACACACTCTAGAGACCATAACGCTAACTGTAACTTAATCGATACGACCCTAACCCTTGACCCCAGGTCACATTATGTACATGCCTGTCGCCAGCGAAATCTCGGGTCTTAATTTTAACCGTCAGAAATCTTATTGATTGCCAGTCCCTTGTTCTTGTCGTCTAATCGCATTAATGATACTTTTGTGCCTTGTCGCGGATTAATATCAGCTGCTGTTGCATATATCGACCTTCATTTCATCTTTCATCACATCTACCGCCACCAACAACATCGACTATTTTCTCTGTTATAATTGTTATAATTATTATCAATCATATTTAACAACGCGAAGAAAAATAATTTCTGTCATCGCCCATTATTTAACACCGTAACCCCGGTCTTAGATTTGGTTGCAAGAAACTGGAATCTTTTGTTTAGGATTGGGGGAAGAAAAAAATTGATAAACTTCTTAGAAAATGAACACGTAATGACTAAATTGAAAATTGTTGACTTCATCACTAAATGGCAGCTAAGAAGCCCCAACCCTTATATTAGTCGATGGTTAGGGTTCAATTACTGGCGATTAGTTTGGAGAAAAAAAAATATCGGGTTATTTCGAAATCTCAAGTCATTTGTCCCTCTATTAGTTAGAAACTTATTTTTTTTTCTTTCTGTAGCTCTCTCTCTCTCTCTTTCGTTCTTTGTTCTTCATCCCTCACTTTTCTCTTTTCATTGTCTTGTTCACACAAGGTATAAATTAACTTTTCTTTTGTCAATCGATTATTAGGCAGAAATTAGGCTGCTGGTAATCTCGCTTTGTCTTTGTGCTTGCCGTCAGCCCGTGGGTTGGGCTGTTTTGTCTGTGATGAGTAAACCGTGATTACAGTCAGGCTTCTTGTACTGACGTGTAAGAAATGATGTAATTTACTCTTAAAATTCTCATTACTCAACCTGATGTCAAAACTAAACTCAACAACAGTTCATGACTAATTTTGTGTCATCGCCATCTCAGATATTCTTTTCCTCCCTACGTGTGTGGGTATATCATCATCATTATCATATCGTCGCCATCTGAGATATCCTTTTCCTTACTATGTGTGTGTGTGTATATCATCATCATCTTCTTCTTCTTCTTCTTTGATCCACTGTCACTGAGCGTCAGCTCTTGGTGACTTTGATGCCATTATATGGTACTGCGCAGTTCGTATAAGCTGTTCTGAGCTGCCATACAGTGTATTATCTATGGATGGGTTGTGTGGTAGCAGTTGTTGTCTCAGTCCCTGAAGTGCAGGGCACTGTAGTAGGTGGTGTTCTACTGTCTCCAACGGGTTAGGGCAGTGTCTACATTTTGCTATATTTTGTGAACTTAGTCTGTTTCTGTGGCCATTTAGTGTAGAGTGGCCTGTTCTCAATCTGAAAATTTTGGTTTGGTACCTTCGTTCGATATCGTTCATAGCATCTTCCTTATTTGGGGCTGTTTGGTGAATGAAGAGTCTTCTTCCTGTTTTAGCCTGTGCCCACGTGTTCAGCCAAACTTCTTTACAGTTGTTTTTGACTATTTGTTTAACTGTTAACATACTCAGTGGGTGATCAATCTGTGGCATTTTTGCTCCCTTCTTTGCCAGTCTATCAGCAACTTCATTTAATGTGATGTTTATGTGGCCAGGTATTTGTCCTTAAGAACGGTTTCTTGAATCAGTGCAATGTGAACTTTCTGGTCCTTCAATAGTTTCTTTAATTCTAACGATTTAGTTCTTATTCCATCTACATTTAACTGTAGAATGTTAATATACTCCTCGGTAGCACACTTTTCGCCAGGAGCAGCCGAGTGGCGACCTGCTTGGCGCGGACCTTTTACGAGGCGACGTCCGAGCTCGTATATCTTAGGTTGTATTAGTGTCATGGCATCATGAGTAGTGGGGGGTTGTGATGACTTTCTTTCATCCCGGTAGTTATCCTCTTTTTCCATGCGGGGTGTGCAAGGCATGGTGGGCACTGTACCATCATCGGTGGGGAAGTATTATTTTCCCCTGCTGTCCTGTTCGCCTGATGTCTGTCCTACCCCCTGGGGGTAGACAGCCCCAATACCATGTTGCACCACCTCAGTGGGGTTCACCGTTGTGCAGTCCCCGCCACCAAATGACCGCTGTTTTCTGGAAACATCCATAATTTGTCAGCTATTTAGTCAGCACTAGCGCTTCTAGTTGGTCAAAAGGATCGTCACGTCGTGCACCCTGGTGCCTTCACTATGAGATGCTGTGGATGGTTTGTAGCTGTGCCATTCCAAGTTGGAGGACAGTCACAGGTAAAAGCAGGGCTTTGCAGGGGCGCTCAACATAATTTGGTCAGTCGGTCGAGACTGTTACCGGGGGATGGCCGCCACTGTCTTTGTGGCTTCTGGGAGCCATATGTCAAGTTTGGAAGGTCAAAGTGGACCGGTGAGTTTGAGCCACTGGTTCAGTGTATATCATCATCATTATCATATCGTCGCCATCTCAGATATCCTTTTCCTTCCTACGTGTGTGGTATATCATCATCATTATCATATTGTCATCATCATCATCATCAATGCCATTTTCGCTCAATATGAGACATAGAGCCAACAATGCAGTTCATCTTCATATTAAGCCAACATCATATCACTCATATGTCCAGGAACATATCTGGTTATGATGATGTTGCCAGCCACATGAACAGCCTCATATTAGTTGCCTTGGTCGACATGACTGAGGGGACAGTAGTCCTATTTTGTCTGTCTCCCCAGAGGCCACCGGGACTTACACTGGGATCTCCTCCCATTTCTTTCTTATTATTATTCTACTAGCACCAAACCAGCTGGCATGGCTGATCACGACTCTCCACAACTTTCTGTATCTGGTGTTGTTTCTCAGTTCTGTTGTTGATTTCTTTCCATGTCATCATTTTAGGCTGACCCGTATTTCATGTGTTTGTTGTCATGTAACTCCAACCCACCCACACACACACACACACACACACACACAGTCAATCATTCCTGCTGTCAAAGATATATTCCAGCTTTCTTATTTTATAGCATGCCCAAAGAAAGTGCATTTCTTCCTTCTAATATGAGTGACAAGCTTCCTATTAATATGAGTGTGAAGCGTCCTTCTAATATGAGTGTGAAGTTTCCTTCTAATATGAGTGTCAAGCTTCCTTCTAATATGAGTGACAAGCTTCCTTCTAATATGAGTGTGAAGCGTCCTTCTAATATGAATGTGAAGCTTCCTTCTAATATGACTGTGAAGCTTCCTTCTAATATGAGTGTCAAGCTTCCTTCTAATATGAGTGTCAAGCTTCCTTCTAATATGAGTGTCAAGAGCTTCCTTCTAATATGAGTGTCAAGCTTCCTTCTAATATGAGTGACATGCTTCCTTCTAGTATGAGTGACAAGCGTCCTTCTAAATTGAGTGACAAGCTTCCTTCTAACATGAGTGTCAAGCTTCCTTCTAGTATGAGTGACACGCTTTGTTCTAATATGAGTGACAAGCATCCTTCTAATATGAGTGTCAAGCTTCCTTCTAATATGAGTGTCAAGCTTCCTTCTAATATAAGTGTCAAGAGCTTCCTTCTAATATGAGTGTCATGCTTCCTTCTAATATAAGTGTCAAGAGCTTCCTTCTAATATGAGTGTCAAGCTTCCTTCTAATATGAGTGTCATGCTTCCTTCTAATATGAGTGTCAAGCTTCCTTCTAATATGAGTGTCATGCTTCCTTTTAATATGAGTGTCAAGCTTCCTTTTAATATGAGTGTCAAGCTTCCTTCGAATATGAGTGTCAAGCGTCCTTCTAATATGAGTGTCAAGCTTCCTTCGAATATGAGTGTCAAGCGTCCTTCTAATATGAGTGTCAAGATTCCTTCTAGTATGAGTGACAAGCGTCCTTCTAATATGAGTGACAAGCTTCCTTCTAATATGAGTGACAAGCGTCCTTCTAATATGAGTGACAAGCTTCCTTCTAATATGAGTGTCAAGCGTCCTTCTAATATGAGTGTCAAGCGTCCTTCTAATATGAGTGTCAAGCTTCCTTTTAATATGAGTGTCAAGCTTCCTTTTAATATGAGTGTCATTCTTCCTTCTAGTATGAGTGACAAGTGTCCTTCTAATATGAATGTCAAGCTTCCTTTTAATATGACTGTCAAGCTTCCTTCTAATATGAGTGTCATTCTTCCTTCTAATATGAGTGTCAAGCTTCCTTCTAATATGAGTGTCATTCTTCCTTCTAATATGAGTGTCAAGCTTCCTCCTAATATGAGTGTCAAGATTCCTTCTAATATGAGTGTCAAGCTTCCTTCTAATATGAGTGACAAGCTTCCTTCTAATATGAGTGTCAAGATTCCTTCTAATATGAGTGACAAGCTTCCTTCTAATATGAGTGTCAAGATTCCTTCTAATATGAGTGACAAGCTTCCTTCTAATATGAGTGTCAAGATTCCTTCTAATATGAGTGACAAGCGTCCTTCTTATATGAGTGTCAGGCTTCATTAGTGCACCGACTTATTCCAGCACATCTTCATTTTTCTGTGTCTCAGTCTATGGTACACATCTTTCTCATTATTATTTGAACTGACAGTCGGGTTGAATAAAGAAAGCTTTTTCTTTAATATATACATTTGGATATGCGCCCTTATCTTATTGGACCCTAAGGTTGAACGGGCGCGTCTCGCCAAAAAGAGGCAACACTTTATTTTTCCTAAAGTAGTCTTGTTTGTTATATGATTGATTCGTTGTAATACATACGACCCCACTCATTCCGGCTTCATGACTTGGTGGTATTTTTCGATCACCATTTTAAAACAGGGCTAAATTTTTGAACCCGCCGGTGGGAATTAAAAAAAAACACTGAAGGAATATACGCGGAGATCATTACACATCTCTGCTGCAAAGAAATGGCTCCAATTTTAAAAGGCCGCCAAGGCATGTAGTCGATTATCATAATTATAATCGATCTTTGTGATACTGCCTTCGAACTCTCTTCTCCTCCTCCTGTTTTTAATTTTATGTACGGAAGCTCGCGGTGGCTAAAAAATCAGAAGAAAAAAAACCTGACTCAAATTGGCTTTTGCTGCCAACGCCCCACTGACTGTTCAATTTCTAAAGTAGATATAACAGAAAATGAAGTTTAATCTTTGCAGAACTGATGAAGATGTGAGAAAATGGAAGAATGGAAGGCATACATGTCTTGAGAAAGTGGAAGTGCTAGATAAACAGAAATAGGTTATATCTTATTGGGACACAGCTCAAAGATATCTGCATAATACGGCCACAAGACCTTCCTCAGAGGCAAACAAATGAATAGATAGAAAGTGAGAGCTATGTTAAGTACATTAAAAAAAAGTGATACGACACGTCACAGTGATACGACACGTCACAGTGATACGACACGTCACAGTGATACGACACGTCACGAAGTCGCTGGCCAAGCTCCCGTGAAAATCCGAATGAACATGATGGCCACTTGAATAGATCCGGGTAATAAGTGAGTGGGAGAATGGAACGCGTCCAACTTCTGAGAGAATGTAATCCAGAAGGAGAAAGAAAGAGTAATAATTAAAGAACAGTAGAGAAATGAAACTGGTTATGTAATGAGTAGTTGGACATTGTAGGTACAGTTACTAAATGGGTTGGACAGTAGCACAGGGATGTTGTAAAGTGGCGGTGAGCAGACTAGTTGAGAGGAAACTAAAATGAAGTGCTTGACAACAGACTGTTTTGGAGGCGAGAGAGAAAGAGAGAGAATAAGTTATCACCCGACACAATGATAAAGGAGAAATGTTCATATTTCAGAGAGAGAGAGAGAGAGAGAGAGAGAGAGAATCATCTCATAAAATATAGAGGATTATTGAAATTATTTACTTTGATTGACTTGCCCCTGTTGTTGAAGTGTTTTCTGGCTTAAATTTTCTGTAGGATGGCCTAACGGCCCAACTGTCCTTAGTTGCCTCCTACGACTTGTGTGGTAGGGTACGGTTTTACTATTCTGTACTCATCTGTCAGACCCCAGTTACACACGGGTCACATATCTGTGCAGCAATTATAGACAGACTTAGAGGAGAGATGTTGGTGTCAAAACAAGAATATAAAAGGCAAGATTAGCTTTCATTGCGTTGTTGGGAAACATTGACATCTTGAGAAATTAAATTCAACATAGATAGATAGATAGTAGATAGATAGATAGATAGATAGATAGATAGATATATAGATAGATAGATAGATAGATAGATAGATAGATAGATAGATAGATAGATAGATAGATAGATAGATAGATAGATAGATAGATAGATAGATAGATAGATAGATAGATAGATAGATAGATAGATAGATAGATAGATAGATAGATAGATAGATAGATAGATAGATAGATTATATAGATAGATAGATAGATAGATAGATAGATAGATAGATAGATAGATAGATAGATAGATAGATAGATAGATAGATTATATAGGTACAGTATATAGATAGATAGATAGATAGATAGATAGATAGATAGATAGATAGATAGATTATATAGGTACAGTAGATAGATAGATAGATAGATAGATAGATAGATAGATAGATAGATAGATAGTAGATAGATAGATAGATAGATAGATAGATAGATAGATAGATAGATAGATAGATAGATAGATAGATAGATAGATAGATAGATAGATAGATAGATAGATAGATAGATAGATAGATAGATAGATAGATAGATAGATAGATAGATAGGCAGGCTGGCTGGCTGGCTGGCTGGCTGGCTGGCTGGTTGGTTGGTTGGTTGGTTGGTTGTTGGTTGGCTGGCTGGCTGGCTGGCTGGCTGGTAGGTAGGTAGGTAAGTAAGTAGGTAGGTAGATAAAGAGTGAGATAGAGATAAAGAGAGAGAGAGAGAGATAATAAGAGATAAAGCATTTATCGTACGGTTCATGTTATTCCAAAGGTTGTTATTGCCGGGAGTTGTAGTGAGGATAAGCTCTCACTGCAGATAAAATACTTCTATGGCACGCGCCTCAAACAGCCTCTGACAACCAAGTCCAGCTCCCGGCCTTCACGTGTGGCTCAATTTGAGCCCGGCGGAACTGTTTCCACTGACGGGAGAAGGGGCAAAGGCGAGCGACTGGCGCCTTAAAACCAGCAGCTTCGGGCAGATAGGGCTCGTGATCCTTGGTTGGTAGCTTATCTAAGAGAAGGAACTCTGAATTCAAACCACCGCTGCCTTGCGGGAATATCCATTTATGGAATTGGCTTCGGGAGTAAACCCTGAGGATAAATCCGGAGTCGGAGTCCCTAAGGCAGTCTAATGTCGATTCGACATTATTCTGGCAACTCCTGCGACATGGCTGGTACCAAACTGTATCGGCTACTGCCGTTCCTTTGGATCTACCGGCTGTGTGGAGAGGGGGAACATGCTGCATGGGCAACAGCTTGATCTCCATATAACTGTGCCCAAGCTCGCGCCCTGGAGAGGACACTCCAGCTTCACCCTATAGGTGTCGGCAAAACACGGGAAGTAGCAGTTACCGGTTATAAGCATTTTGCCCAATTGGCGTAGGGCATGGCGCCAGGGGCTACTTCCGACAGTGGGAGAGATTCTAGGATCTCACTGGACAGCTACCGCCCGCTTCAAGCTGGGCAGCCCCAGTCAATAAGGTGTTGTCCCGCCACTGTCTGCTTTCCCCATTGGGTGCATGGGGATTAGGGTCAAACCCGAACTGTGGACAGAAAATTTTGCACCAAGCAATTATCGAAAAAATAGAAATAAGCAAAACTCTCAGATTGGGATGCTGGAACGTCCGGACTATGTTGACTGGACTATCCGAAAACCTACAGGATGTAAACGATGTAAGGAAGACAGCCATAATTAATGATGAGCTTAAACGACTTCAGGTGGATATAGCTGCACTTCAGGAAACGCGCCTGGCGGGCTCTGGAACGGTGAGCGCGAAGGCCTACACATTTTATTGGCAATGGAAAGATCTTAATAAAGCTAGAGAACATGGAGTAGGTTTTGCGGTCAAAAAATCGCTAACTAAAATAGTTATACCAGGCGAGAATGGATCAGAACGCCTGTTAACGCTCCGCCTGCAAACTAGCACAGGTCCCATCACCCTTGTCAGTGTGTATGCTCCTACTCTGTACTCTGCCTCAGAAGCTAAAGATGAGTTCTACGAGAATCTAACAGCAATTATCAAAAGCATACCTAGGCAAGAACAGCTTGTTCTCCTTGGTGACTTTAACGCTAGAGTGGGTGCCGATAATGTTTCATGGCCTTCATGTCTGGGCAGGTTTGGTATTGGCAAGATGAATGAAAATGGACAACGGCTCTTAGAGTTGTGCGTCCACCATGACCTCTGCGTGACCAACACCTACTTTCAGACAAAACCCCAGCATAAGGTGTCATGGAGACACCACGATCCAAGCACTGGCACCAACTTGACCTGATTCTCGTCAGAAGGCCACTCCTCAGGTCTGTGCTCTCCACGCGCTCGTACCATAGTGCAGACTGTGATACAGATCACTCCTTGGTTTTGCTGCAAAATCAGAGCACAACCAAGAAAACTCTATCGTGTCAGACATGAAGGAAAACCACGCATTGATACCAGCAAGATGTCAGACCCTTTCATGATCGCTCAATTCACTGCGACCTTCGAGAAAGTGCTCAGTAGCCTCAGCATGGTGATACTATTACAGAGAACTGGGAGCATCTACGGAACACCATTCAAAGTACTGCACTTGCCACCTTTGGTAAGAAAACAGCAAAGTCAAATGACTGGTTTGATGCTTCATCAGATGTGATGGCACCTGTCATTGAAGCTAAGCGCAGTGCTATGAATGAATACAAACGTTCACCGAGTGCCAGAACCCTACAGATCCTGAGGGCTACGAGAAGCAAAGTTCAACAAACTGCTCGACGCTGTGCAAATGACTACTGGCTCCAGCTCAGTGAGAGCATCCAGATCGCAGCGCAAACAGGCAACATTAGACAAATGTATGACGGTATAAAGAAAGCACTTGGCCCCCATAAAAGTAAGACGGCACCGCTAAAAACCATCAGCGGAGAGAAGCTAACCGAGAAGGGTAAGCAGATGGAGAGGTGGGTCGAGCACTACTCTGAGCTTTACGCTAGAGACAATACCGTTACGCCTGCAGCCCTTGATGGTGTCAACAGTCTGCCAACTATGGAGGAGCTGGATGCCGAACCAACATTAGAGGAACTCAGCAAGGCCATTGATAGCTTGGCCTCTGGCAAAGCACCAGGCAGTGATGGGATTCCTCCTGATTTAATCAAATGCTGTAAGAGCACGCTATTACATCCCCTGCATAGGATGCTGTGCCAGTGCTGGGAAGAGACAACTATTCCTCAAGACATGCGAGATGCCAAGATTGTAACACTCTATAAAAATAAAGGAGACAGAAGTGATTGCAATAACTACAGAGGCATCTCTCTTCTTAGTATTGTTGGTAAGGTTTTTGCCAAAGTCATCTTAATGCGACTACACAAGTTAGCTGAGCGCATATATCCAGAGTCACAGTGTGGATTCCGAGCTGGCAGATCAACAACAGACATGATCTTCTCTCTCCGCCAGCTTCAGGAAAAATCAAGAGAGCAGAAAAGACCATTATATATCGCCTTTATAGACCTCACAAAAGCTTTCGACTTGGTTAGTAGGGATGGACTCTTTAAAATCCTCCTGAAAATAGGCTGCCCTTCTAAAATGCTGGAAATGATAAAGTCATTCCATGACGGCATGAAGGGAACAGTCCAATATGCTGGAAGCACGTCACAGCCCTTTGATATACGAAGTGGCGTTAAACAAGGCTGTGTTCTGGCTCCGACCCTCTTCGGAATCTTCTTTGCCTTACTCTTGAAACATGCATTCAGAGATGCAACTGAAGGAATATGCCTTCACACTAGGTCAGATGGCCGTCTGTTTAATCTTTCAAGGCTGAAGGCAAAAACAAAAATCAGAAGGGTCACTATAAGAGACTTGTTGTTCGCTGATGATGCTGCAGTCATCACTCAAAGCCAACAGGAGCTTCAGAGCTTGATGAATCGCTTCTCTAAAGCATGCAAGGACTTTGGCCTCACAATAAGTCTAAAGAAAACGAATGTGCTGAGTCAGGATGTGGATGCTGCACCAGTTATCACTATCGATAACTATGAATTGGCAGTGGTGCACCACTTCACATACCTAGGGTCTACCATCAATGACAAACTCTCACTGGATACAGAAATCGACAGCCGCATTGGCAAAGCTGCAGCTACCTTTGCCCGCCTCACATCGCGTGTTTGGGGAAACTCTAAACTCACAATGAAGACCAAAGCTGTGGTATATAATGCCTGCGTCACCAGCACACTCCTATATGGCAGCGAGACCTGGACGACCTATGCTAAGCAAGAAAGAAGGCTCAACACCTTCCATTTGCGGTGTCTACGCCGCATCCTCGGCATCTCTTGGAAAGATAAAGTGACAAATGTCGAGGTGTTGTCACGTGCTGGCCTTCAAAGTATGTATACGCTTCTTAGACAGCGCAGACTTCGCTGGCTTGGCCATGTTCGCCGCATGGAAGATGGTCGCATCCCAAAAGATATCTTCTACGGACAATTAGCAGATGGCAAGAGAACAGTTGGGCGACCACAGCTGAGGTTCAAAGATGTGTGCAAGAGAGATATGAGGGCACTGGACATGGATCCAGCAACATGGGAGGATGAAGCTGCCGATCGCACTAAGTGGCGATGCTATTTACGGTGCCACCTCAGATTGGGCGAAGAGAGGCTCACACAAGAAGCAGAGGTGAGGAGAAAACGTCGAAAGGAGCACCAGGAAAATAAGCAGCCGAGGGCTGTCACCTCAGGGGCGCATTCCAATAGTCAGTTATGACTGAAGGGGCTATTATTATTATTACATGTTATTCCCGGGGGTTTCTGTTGAGACAAGGAAAGAATAGGAAAACTCATCCCTCAAGCATGTCGTAGAAGGCCACTAATATCCATGAGACTGGCAACCTCATCACGAAAAACAAATTGTTACAGAAACCATTGGCTGCGAGAACATGCAGAGGTATTGGTACAGGTTTCCTGTAAGGGAACAGCTTCAGTGGTAGTTCTAAGCTATGTATGCAGCTACAGGCAAATGACGATCATTTTTCTTGCGACAGAGGAGAGGGGGAGGGGAAGAGGGAAAGAAGTATAAAATTAGTATACACCACTGGGGTAATGGAGATGAAACTAAAACAGTATATTAAAATGTGGGCGTCCGGAGGAAACAGTGAGAGTTAGGGGGGGGGGGAGAGAGAGAGAGAGGAGAGGCGCATGTACCACTGTTGCTGTTTCCTCCCAAATATGCAGCTCCGCCCCTGACCTGTTACCCCCCAACACCCATGTCACTCATCTTAAAAAGCTGGCGTCTAGTACCACCATAAATATCCAGACTAGCAGAGAAAAAAGTCCACTCACGCATGCGCACATGCAGTTGCTAGTGCGCCTGTAGCTTTCCTTATTCCAACTATCACTGATCTCGCACGACCCAAATTTTCTCCCCTGATCTCTCACGAGTTGTTGCCCTCTGCGTCCGTTTTAAGTACAAAAAACACAGGCTGCCGGTTCCAATCCTACTGTCTTGTACTCCACTGATCAATGGAGGCTGTGTCACTGCGATGAGGAATATATAACCACTGGGATAAAGAGAGAGAACCGAACACACAACCCCCTGTTTCGGTTGATTTTTATTTCGTTTTGCAATTTTTGGTTCTGTGAAGACCGATAGAGGCAAACAGCAAGACAAGATGGGTTTTAAGAAATGAGGTGAGTGGGGGGAATAGTCTGGAAAATGGTGGAAGGATGCACTGTGCGTTTTAATATTGATGACATAATCCGAATCTTGGTTCCGCCAATTTGTCCCCCCTTTATCGACCCGTTCCCTGGAATGATGGGTCCCTGGTTTGTTGTGTGGCTTAATGAAGCCACAGTGTTTGACACTTCTCGGTACCGATTGGGAGGGAGGAAAGTGGGTAGGAGAAGACAAAAGATTGAGGGCAGATGGAAAAGAAAGTGAATGAGTGATTCAGCGAGGCCTGGTACTTGTTGCTTCAGGAGGAGGACGGTGGGTGTAGAGCCGTGTTTCATTCAAATTCTCAGGCCATATTAATTTAAGAGCGGGTGGGGCATTGTGTTACAGTGCTCGGTGGGAGGTTGGGTGTGATGAATTAGTGAGAGGGGGGGGGGGGACGTGGGATTGTAATAATGCTTCCTGGAAGTAATAATGCTTGGGAGGATTTGAGAATATAATACTTGTGTAAAGGATAGGGATTGTAATGATTGGTGGGGCGTGAATGTAATTATGTTTTAGGTGGACGTTATTGTAATTTGGTGGAGTAGTGATTGTAATTTGGTGGAATAGTGATTGTAAACATGCTTAGGTATGGAACAATTTTTAATAATGCTTGGTTATGGCTGGGATTGCAATAATGGTTTTATTGGGGGGGGGGGGGTGTGATGGGGAGGGGGGGGTACGCGCGACTGATACTATTTAGATCTAACATAGTTAATTAAAAGTAATTAATATTCTTAGTTGGTGCATGACTGTAATAATGCTTGGGTGGGTGTGTAATTGTAAGTTACAATGCTTCAGTAGGGACGTAATTGTAGTAGTAATTCGGTGGGGCTTCATTGTAATAACACTTGGGGCGTAAATGTAATATTGCTTGGATATTGCGTGTTTGTACGCTTGGGTGGAGGAGGTTATTGTAATAATGCTTGGATGGGGGGGGGGGGGGGGACGAACACAGGGGGGATTGTTTCTGTAATGGACAACTACAGACAGTGTTAAAGTTTTGACATCCCCTGGGTGTCACTGGCTGATATCTTGTCGTATATACGCGAGGGTAAGACCGGGGGGGGGGGGGGGGGGCTGCTAGTTTGCGCGTGTACAGTGATGATTGGCGAACGGTCTGTGAGTCGTAGAATTAACGGGCGGAAAGAGCTCTTTCGAGGGACAGTAGCGGAATTCTCCATTTTCATATTTTTTTTCTTCCAAATCGGGTCTTATCTTTTTTTTTTTTTTTTTTTTTTTTGTTCGTTTCCATCTCGATAAAGCTGGCTTATTTTCTCTACCTTATTAGCATATTCTTGGAACCCAGCGTGATGGGCAGTGATTTCAATAAAATGTTGGTTCCCATGCGGACCGCGTTTTGGGTTCTGCGAGTTGTGGGAGGGTAGCTTAGCAAGTTATTTGACTTGGTAGTGTGAGATGTGCTCATTCTTGTGCGTGTGAGCCATAATGGATATTTTATTGTGGTGTTTTCTTTTTTAGAGATCATTTGCTATTTGGTCACAACTCTGATGATGGGGTGTAACAAGTCGAGTTATCTTAAGATTCTTATGGATACGTGTTTGAGCTCGAGTGTGTCCGTCGTGGACTGTGTGTTGTGCGTTTTGTGTGATGTAGGTATTCCATCGGTTATTTTAATCTGATGTTCGGATAAGGGAATCCAGACAGTGAGTATTTTAGTCTTTTGATTACCTTACTATGTTAAATATGTCTTTTATTTAACATGTTTAATAACATGTGTCCGTTTTTGTATGGTTTGTTGTCTTGTATTGCCATTAACTTTAACTTCGGTTAGATAGGTATATGAAGGAACAAGAAATCTTCCGTATGTTAACTGCAACGGAATATAAGAATGCAATGAACGTAACAGATTCATTCAGTCATTACGCTTCAGCTCCATAAGAAGCATGGGCCTTCATAAAACACATCCCAAGTCCTACAAGCCCTACAAGTCCTACAAGTCCTACGAGTCCTACAAGCCCTACAAGTCCTACTGTCATTTGTTCTAGGTCTGTCCATATCTTCCTCCTACCTTTCATTTCTGTCTTCATGTCTCTTATTCTCCATGCGTTTTTCCCGTCTTTCTTTACCGCTCTAACCTAGGGGGTTCCAGAACAAGGGCCTCTTTATATAGCTATCAACATGTTTCCTAAGTGTGTGTCCTATCCATCACGAGCGTCTGCTTCACATCACTTGTTCCACTGGTTTTTTTCTGGTTCGTGTCATCAGTTCTACCTTGATGACATTGTCATACGATTTCAGTCTTTCTCTTCTACCCAAGCACTGATTTGCGAAAGACTGAAGTTAATAAAAGATACGTAACAACAAATTTCGAAAATGATTGGTTATAAACTGAAGTGCCTTCTTCAAGTGATGTACCAACTGCATAAATGATCTTGTCTCTTCACATCTTCTCGTCTGCACTGATCTCCTTCATTTACAGTATAAGAAGTCTATCGTGTTACGTTATCAATTCCCTTCTTGCTGCCAATGTCCACAGAAGATGACCTCTTTGCAGGAAGCCGACTACAAGGCATTCATGGGCTCTTGCAACAGTTGTTTCCGTAGCAGTTTGTTTTAAATTATGAGTTTGACAGTCCTGTACATAACCTGCTACTAGTCGCCTCATACAGCGTGCTTAAAGGGGCAGTAGTCAAACATTTTCTTTATCATCAGGTATAAAAAAACTGAGATAATCTAAGCTGTCATAAACTTTTTATCTTCCCGCCCCTTCTGTGAGAAGATAAATGAAATTTGCTCGTTTTTATTTTTATTTTTAGCCCCGAACAGAAATAATTCCGTAAAATATTACTTTAATAACCCTGGATGATTATGTATTTAAATTAACTGAGTCATCCGGGTGCAATTCACCCAATAATGATTAAATCAACTATCAGTTTGTATTTATAGATAACAAATTTAATAATCAATTATAGTTAAAAAAAGTTAAAATATTTTTTTAAAAAAATAAAGCACTGATGTTTTCATTACTGGTAGTGACTTTAAAGTGGCTATCGTAAAAAAAAAAAGTTATTTTGCTAGGCCTGACAGTTATACTTAACTAGCCAGGAGTTGATGATAATTTGTTGTTGGTAGTTGGTTCCCAAGGGTGTTGTTGACTGTGCAATCGTCAAATTCTGTGGCGGTAGCACTTCCCTGGCGGTAATGCTGGGATTAACCACTCCAGCTGTCAAGGCAAGTGTCTTCAAGACCCGTTTGATGTAGGCGTCTAGCGCAGACTACTGGCAACTTGAACCACAGACTTGTACCACAAACTGAGAGAAAACAAATGTCACTTCTAAGTATAGGGTCAAACAAGTCAATGTGGCTTCAAAAATAGGTCACATGATCAGGTAAAATTAAGGGAGTGACAAAAGATGATAAGAAAACCTTGAACTTTGAGAACGAAAAACAAGGTGCTGGCGAGAAAAAGGAAAAGGAAGGGCTTAGAAAAAGTTAAAAGGATGGCACAGGAAAATGTAACGATCGAAGGTTGACTCGACTCACTGAACATGGTTTCTGATGGAATTTTTTTTTCCCGGACATGGTTTCTGAAAGAAGTGTTCTGAACATGGTTTTTGGAAGGGTTGTTCGTAATATAGTTTCTGAAAGAGTTGTTACGAGCATGGTTTCTGAAAGAGTTGTTCTGAACATGGTTTCTGAAAGGGTTGTTCTAAACATGGTTTCTGATAGAATTGTTCTGAACATGGTTTCGGGAAGTGTTGTTAGCTTTTTTAGTTTGTCTGTGTATCATTTTTATTTTCAATTACTTCGGTATATCTTGAATTCTGATGAAATGTCGAATGTGTGTCCAGTATTCCAAACAGACATATCGCATTTTTTTTTTTTTGCAATATAGAGTGCCGGATTTAAGGCCTTCCACGGCTGTAAGCACTAAAAATATTATTGTGCCTCTTTGTAATATGTTCTGTCCCTTGTTTGGTTTCTCCCTGTTATGACTGATCTTCACCTATGCTGTCTACGGCATTTACAATCTTTGAATATGATTCCATAATTTCACCTGTTGCCATCGCATGTTCTTTCCCCCGAGTATCGGAGTATTAGTGTTATAAATTGGACTTTTTTTGGGTACCCTTGTTGGGCTTGTGTCTTAAGAACGTGCTTAGTGTGCATAATGGGCAATCCAGCCCTGGCAGTGGTCATGATGATGGCGGCAACGTTTTCTTTCATCAGCAATGAAACACAGGTTTGGGATAAATGTGACCAGGGTAAACAAATGTCCCGTATATGTCCCGGGAGTATCTGCGGAGGAATAAGGAAAGAATACGGCTACTGCTCGTGCATGCAAGCCGTAACAGGCAACTAATATACTGAAGCACATTAAAAACGCACCACTATTACATATACTGATGCCGAGAAGCTGGAGAAAAAAAAGTGTGGGAATGGATTTTCCCCGTGTTTGTCATGAGGTAGAGAGCGAATGGCTGCTGGAATGGAAGGTGCATGATTCAACCCACGGGTTTGTGTACAGACTACATGAAAACAATGAAAGTTACACGTGCAACACGATTCCCAACAGCTATGACCCTGAAAATGTGTACGCGTTGTGGCAGTATACTCGGTATAAAAAGGCCGTTGAGACAAAACACCCAGTACATGTGCTTGAAATGCCACGACTATCTGAAAACGACCACCAACGAGCCATTGGTATGTTGGAGACCGGAATGAGCTCGCGGGCATTGCCAGAAGGATGAATTGCCACCACAGCACTATTGTACGTTTCAATGAACGTTACGGAACCACTGGCAGTGCCCGGGATAGACTTCGGAGTGGCCAACCACGAGTTACTACCCCTGCGCAAGATCGTCATATTGTGCTGAGTCACCTAAGGAATCGTTCTCTCCCGGCAAGTCAAACAGCAAGAGCAATAGTGGGTAAGCGTGGGCAAGTCTCTCGAATGACAGTCATACGACGACTCAGAGATACAGGCCTTACTGCAAGACGACCTTATGTTGGGCCAAACTTGACTCACAGACATCGTCAGCAGCGCCTGCAATGGGCAGAGCAACATGTCATATGGTCTAGACTGCAGTGGAAAGCTGTCCTATTCACAGACGAGAGCAGATTCAACATATCCTTTGCTGATGGACGTATGCGGATTTGGCGACGGTGTGGAGAGCGCTTTGCAGATTGCTGTGTTCGTCAGCACAACCGATTAGGAGGTGGCAGTATTCACATTTGGGGAGGATTCAGTTTTCACCATCGCTTGCCTCTTCACGTCTTCCGTGGAAATGTTAAATGCTGTGACATATCGAGATGAGGTTCTGGATGCATTGGTTGCTCCTGCGTTCACAAATTATCCAGACTTGCAACTTCTCCAGCAGGATAGCGCACGTGCGCACACCGCATGCATTACGCAGCAATATCTACAGCAGCAGAGCATTGTGACGTTTGATTGGCCTGCCCTATCACCAGACATGTCCCCTATAGAACATCTGTGGGACGAGCTTGGACGCAGAGTATACAGGCAAGGTTCTCCAGCTAATCTGCAACAGCTCGAAGCTGCTCTTACACGTGAATGGGACTTGATTCCCCGGAATTTCCTTCAGAGACTTGTGCGTTCCATGCGGAGCCGCTGCCAAGCTTGTTTGCAAGCACACGGTGGACATACCAGATACTGAGGATAATGTGAATGAATTGTTTTATTGGTTGCATTTTTGGTTTTCTCCCTTGCCTGCACAAAATGCAATGAATTTCATAACAATCAAATGTACAAATTAATGACCAGCATGGATTCACAGGAAAATGAATAAAGATTCCAAATATGTAAACTTGTAAACACTTATATTTACATTTCACACTCTGTTCCTGGATTATACAGGTGGTGCGTTTTTAATGTGCTTCAGTATATAAGGTTGTACATGCAAGCCGTAACAAGCGACTAATAAAAGGTTGTACATGCAAGCCGTAACAGGTGACTAATAAAAGGTCGTACAGGCAAGCCGTAACAGGCGACCAATAAAAGGTCGTACAGGCAAGCCGTAACAGGCGACCAATAAAAGGTTGTACATGCAAGCCGTAACAGGTGACTAATAAAAGGTCGTACAGGCAAGCTGTAACAGGCGACCAATAAAAGGTCGTACAGGCAAGCTGTAACAGGCGACCAATAAAAGGTCGTACAGGCAAGCCGTAACAGGCGACCGATAAAAGGTCGTACATTGAGTTAGAAACCTCATGTCAAACAGATTGGTACAGGAACCAACGCTGCAAGAGAATATTAATGCGATGGTTTAGGCTGTCTACAAATGGAGCGTCCCATTGACACGATGGTCTCTCGCAACAAAGGTGCCGGGTTCGATTCACGGTATCGAGACTCTTCAGTCAAACCAGCTGTTAATGGGTACCTTTTATTTTTAAAAAAAAAAAATTTCTCGTTTTGGCGAGGCGCGCCGCGTTCAACCTAGACACAGGGTCGTCGGTTATATTAAGGCGCATGTCCAAATATAAAAGACCGTGTAATCTAGTGATAAAATGGGTACCTCACTTTGCTGTAGAGTTAGGGAAGGAAAAGAGAGCGAGGAAGGGAACTGGTCAATCCCACCTATTGATGCTGGACCTAGTATAGAGAAGTCTCTAACACTTTACTCCCCAACAGCAGTATAAGCTATTGGACTACCTTCTCATAAATGGGGGTAGGTCATGTGGTGGCCCTATAATCCATAAGAAGCGAAAAGGGAAACGACGATGATGGTGGTGATGATGATGATGACGAAATATGCATTAGCAAGTAAAAGGAACACTTGGGGATGAAAAGAGTGAGGTAACTATCAGAATTACCTCTCAATATTTAGAACCAGTTCAAAGACAGAGGGAAGATACAAAAATAAAAATGGCTGGGTATCTCCGGAGCGTGTAGCTTTTGTGGACTTAATAAAAATAACGGCACACACACTTCTCGGACGACGGCATTGGTATCGATTTTTGTCCTCATTTCTCTCCGCTCCAAAGTTATTAGGGCGCTTATTTGACATCTGGGGAATTTCATTATAAGATAGAACGAAGACTGAAGGAATGTAATTTATACGCTGGACCCCCCCTTTTCCACCCCTTCTGTCTCCGTTCTCCAGCTCATCGTCTTTCTTGTGACAGAGTTATAGCGTTGTCTATGCCAAAATGTGAATGGAATTAGGTCATCCCCTCCCACACCGCCCTCCCGTGTGCAGTGCATTTCTGGTCTTGAACACCTAAAATTGTGTGGATGATGTGAAAATGAGGTTAGCAGACGTATTTGTTAATTGTCTGTGTATTTGTAATTGATGTAACTATAACTATAATGATGTAACTATAATGATGTAAATAGTAATGGCTGCCTGTCTATCATCACCATCGTCGTCATTATTATTTTCCTTTGCGTTCCGATCGGAGCATGGAGCCATCACTACAGCTGGTCCCTCCCGCAGGAAGTCGACATCAGGCAGTCAGATGATCTTGTAGCGGTGGTTGCTATGGCAATATATTTTACATGATGAGGTCGCGAGCCCGATGCACGATCTCATTAGTCGCCTGGTACGACATGCCAGGGTATTCAGTAGTCCTATTCTTTCATTGTATGTTCAGACACCCCCGGGGAGCCACACAGTGTGTGTCTGTTTAAGTTCTCCATATTTTGAGTCGACATTCTCATATCACAGGACACAGTCTCCATATTTTGAGTCGACATTCTCATATCACAGGACACAGTCTCCATATTTTGAGTCGACATTCTCATATCACAGGACACAGCGTTTACACCAGGCCATCCATCTGATTTCATTTAATATTCTTATCTGTTTTATTGTAGTTGATTTCTTTGTTTCGTTATTTATGTAGTGTTTAACATTTTTACTTGTTAATTTATTATTACAGTGGGAGCCGCGCTAGCGTAGTGGTTACCACACTGCGCTGGCGACCGGGTGACACAGGATCAAACCCGGGTGAGGACATTTAAAGATTTTTGTCGTCCGGGATTTGGACTGGATTAACTCGAGCCCTGGTGTAACCGTGCTGTCCCGGTCGGTTACGTACTCAATTCAAAGTATGTGACCGTGCCCTGGGACTGGTTACACTTTATGTGGTGTCACTAGGTGGCAGATGGCAGGCCTAGTGATGCAACTCAAATTTTACAAGTCTCTTTTGTTTATCTTCCAAGTTATTGATTATGGACATATGTACTGGCCATCTCCGCCAGAGATGTTAATTCCTGGATGAGACACTGTTCCTTCTTCAATCAACTCACGATCCGTTCCGTTCCTTCTTTGTTGTTACTAGGGACTTTCGTATAGTGGTAGTTTATGAATAGTTATGGCTTACATACAGCAACTCTCAAAGGACGAACTCAAATCTTTGTCTTATCCTTCAAAACATTTATTTACATTTGTAATATTACTCAGCAAGACCAGTAATTGATATCGTAGAGCTCGCATATCATTATATTATGGGTGCTTCGTGCATAAGCTCTATATCTCATATATATATATATATATATATATATATATATATATATATATATATATATATATATATATATATATATATATATATATATATATATATATATATATATATATATATATATATATATATATATATATATACTGAAGCACATTAAAAACGCACCACTATTATATATACTGATGCCGAGAAGCTGGCAAAAAAAAGTGTGTGAATGGATTTTCCCCGTGTTTGCCATGAGGTAGAGAGCGAATGGCTGCTGGAATGGAAAGTGCAAGATTCAACCCACGGGTGTGTGTACAGACTACATGAAAACGATGAAAGTTACACGTGCAACACGATTCCCAACAGCTATGACCCTGAAAATGTGTACGCGTTGTGGCAGTATACTCGGTATAAAAAGGCCGTTGAGACAAAACACCCAGTACATGTGCTTGAAATGCCACGACTATCTGAAAACGACCGCCAACGAGCCATTGGTATGTTGGAGACCGGAATGAGCTCGCGGGACATTACCAGAAGGATGAATTGCCACCACAGCACTATTGTACGTCTCAATGAACGTCACGGAACCACTGGCAGTGCCCGGGATAGACTTCGGAGTGGCCAACCACGAGTTACTACCCCTGCGCACGATCGTCATATTGTGCTGAGTCACCTAAGGAATCGTACTCTCCCGGCAAGTCAAACAGCAAGAGCAATAGTGGGTAGACATGGGCAAGTCTCTCGAATGAACGCCACTAGGCGTGATGGGAAACAATGGCAAAGAAAACCTATCTGCTGTTGCCCTAAGACGCCACTAGGCGTAATAGCCACTGACTGCTTTGACGGTCGGTGGCTAAGGACGGAAGAAGAAGAAGATATATATATATATATATATATATATATATATATATATATATATATATATATATATATATATATATATATATATATATATATTCTTCTTCTTTGATCCTTAGCCGCCGACCGTCAAAGCAGTCAGTGGCCATCACGCCTAGTGGCGTCTTGTAGGGCAACAACAAATTGATTCCACTTTGCTCGGTCGGTGGCCATCCTTCGTACAGTGCCTCAACTCTGGTTCATTTTTAGCATCTCAGCCTCCACAGTCCTCCGGCAGGTTGTTTTTGGTCGGCCTCTCTTTCGTTTTCCTTCAGGGGTCCAAAGCATAGCTGTTCATACACATATATATATATATATATATATATATATATATATATATATATATATATATATCTATATATATATATATATATATATATATATATATATATATATATATATATATATATATTATCTCCAGTTGACTTTCTTAGTCTTCTCAAAACAAGTATTCTTGTTATGTTTGAGTATCTCTATACTCCATATCAGCATTTCAAACTCATCGTATATATGCCTATATTCTTTCTTCGTAAACTTAGTCAGACCTGCCTCCACTACTGTTCCTGAAAGCAAAATTCAATTCATATACTAACTATCAAAGCTACAGGTCATATACTTACATGCGAGAGCATGTTGGCAGTTCATACAGAAGTCGACTCTCCCAGTCGCTCAAATATCGTACCTATTTATGAATAGCTCATACTTCACTTATCGTGATCTGACGATGATAAATGTGGTTTTCTTCCAGTACTGCGTAACCATTCTTTTATTTACAGGTAGTCGTATTTTACTTGACCAACTGTTGCTTCGTAAGGGTAGGATATCTTCACATGCTTTCTTTACTTAGTCAATATGTCTGACACTTCGACACTGTACCTCTGTGTTACTTCTCCTGTATATGTATAATTCTATCTCGTATAAGTTCAGATAATACTTACAGCCCAAATCGCTGAATTCCTGACGAAATACACTCTCTACACTCACGGTGTTTATAAGAAACTTCTTAATTATTTTAAACACTTGTAGAGTATCAGGGATGTTATACGTGCCTGTCATGTAGACCTTGAGTGGGAGTGTCAAGTAACGCGAATGGTGTAGTAGTTCGGTGTAACAGACCTCTTGGTAATAACTCTCACACACTCTCATGTAATGCAATGACGACTTGAACTGCCTCTGACATTTAAATAGTTTAGTGAAGGCACGCAAACTGGACAGCACGGATAGTCATGGACACATGTTGACATACATTCATTGGTTATTTGAATCGTGGATGATACATTCATGTAGTAGTGAAATATCATTCAACCCAAGGTGGTATTCACTGTTCTGGTAACTAATCGCCGTATCCTCTACTGACTGAACGCGTCAATGAGGATCGGTAAACATACAAAAGTCAGTGGCTGAACCTTCATTTCATAGCTAAGTTCTTAAGCTGAAATATGTCCAATGTTTGTATAACACTCATAAACCACGATAGTGGGCTTTCACCTCATACCAAGATCTCGATACCACTGCCCAATAGTAGGACACATAATCTGTTCTCTTGACAGTGATCAAAAAATATGATGACAGGAATATAACATGGCCGCCTTCCTGAGTTGTCGCTCACTCACTCGTAGGAAGGTAGATATAAGCCAAAGTTAATTTATAATGTGCATATAAATAATTTCATAAAGTTGTCCATACAGCTCTACAGTAATCAAGTTAATTCACGTAGACATAACTGCTGTAGGAAAGCCTGTCATCTTCGTCGATACAAAACACAACCCTAGCGATACGAAGCACAATGTTCCATCTAGGTCTAATCGACTCGAGATCATCAAAAAATAGGGTCTGGCATAACTGGAGTCCGAATCACACATATGAGGAGGATCTCTGACAAATAGACTCTTGCAGAGACATAAACTTCTCCTAGAAAAACATCTATGAATCACTGTTAAACCTTAAACAGTGCCAGCCCTGGAAAAAGCACTCAGCCATTTCTTAGCGACATTATCGGAACTCTTCACAACCCAGAAGGACTACGAAAACCTGCGCTAGATTCTGGCAGAAAGAATATAGTCCGACCTGAACATATAAAGGTATACAATATACGACTGAATCTTCTTTCACAAGACAAGTAGTACATATGAATTCAGGCCATAAACATAACAAGCAAAATTAATCTATTTTCTGGCCCGAACAAATAAGAACGGACATGAATACAATATCCATGCGCCGGATCAATATCAAGAACGATCACTCATATCATCAAAAGTGTGAATCAATCATGAATTATCTAGCTTTACCAGAGGAAGCATTTTCATACACAAATGAATGCAAATATATATATTTTCCATATTAAATAGCCATATCGTATTTTTGTAATATGTGCGTCAAAATATGCACGCAACAACACTGTCTAGTGATGGCAAAACTTCTGAATATATCTAGGCTATATCTGTATAACCACAGAATCCGTTCATCTTGAGACTACGGCAAACACACCTTGCTTCTTCAATCACAAACTCAGGACTGCCCTAATGACCTCTGGTCATTATTCTGTCGTATGTTTCTCTCGCTACTTCTGATTCGTTGCTCTAAAATGTTTTCACTTAAATTTATTGGTCGAGCCTTTTATTTACCACTCAAGAGAAATACTCACGTTTAGTTAACGCGAGCCGAGTTACTGAACTCTTGTCTGTTTTATCATACATTATTTTCTTCTCTGTGAACTGTCTTAAGCGTTTATCTAACCTTGCCAATAGCATGAATAATGCTTGGGCAAACCCCACGGCGACACTGGCGAGGACATTTGAAGACGTGTCGTCGACCAGGGACTGGCGGCTCCCGAGCCGACCCAGCTCTAATGGGTACCTCCGAAATCGGCGAGTATCTGCCTGAATGGCGAGGGACATCTGTCTCTGTGCAAGAACAAAGGGATACTCACGTAATATCAGTCTCAGGTTAGACATACTAACCTGAGACTTCGCCTGGAGTAAAAGCGGGCGTACGAAAAAAAAAAATGATTACAGCGTCGGCTGCCAGAGTCTTTAGAGCACTTGCTTCAGAAGGCTAAATTACCGGAGTCGAAACCTAGTAGCAACACCGTCTAGTTTACTCAGCTGTAAATGGGCGCCTAGCTTTTCTCTTGATTTAAGTAAGGCAAAGACAGTGAGGAAGGAAACTTATCACACCATAAGTGAGACCTAGCATATTGAAGCCTCGAACATTTCACTCCCGTATAGCAGTATCTGCAACGGGAATTGTTTCTAAATGAATTATTTTTTTGTCCACATACCAGCTTGACAGCTGCTAGTTCTTTATTTCTCATATATGCAGACCACAAGGTCTTTTATATTTGGACATTAATTCATTCCTTACCTTTCACTCCCAAAGGAGCATAGGCCTTCAATAAACACATGCCAAGTCCTCCTGTCACGTGCCATCATCTGAAGTTCTTTCCACGTTCTCCTCGTCATTTTCACCTCTGTTTCCAGTTCTCTTCTCCACGTGCTTCTTCGTCTACCTCTGCCTCTCTTGCCCAGGGGGTTCCAGAACAAGGACGGCCTTGTAATGCTATCAACATGTTTCCTCAGTGTGGGTCCTATCCATCGCCATCGTCTTCTTCTCATCTCTTGTTCCACTGGCACTTGTGCCTTAATATAACCGACGAATTCTATGTCGAGGGTGAACGGAACGCGCCTCGCCAAAAACGAGGAAAGATTTTATGTTTAAAAAGAATATCAAATTTGTTTCCTGTATGTCACTGGCTGTCGAAGGGTGACCACGAACCGTCTGGTGTATATAATGTATTGTTCATTTGTAAACTGAATCCAGTTTTCCAGTTATCTTACATAAGATGTGTAAGTTTTATCTTACATAAGATGTGTAAGTTTTATCTTACATAAGATGTGTAAGTTTTATCTTACATATGGCAAAGTAAGATATGATATTTCGAATATTGTATTCGGTAGAGGTCGAGGAAACTTATTGTAAACTAAGAAACATCTCAAGTCCAACATAGACATGATTTCAATCAGCCTTCTGTCACTAACTCCTCTTTTTTTGCAGCTCGAGTAAAGTCCCTTTGTGTCACCTGCCTTCTTTTGTCTCACGGTTGCATGGCTGTTCCTTTTATTGTCATTCACTGTTTTGCGACGTTGTGTTACTTGCAAACTACGTTCGTAACCTTAAGGGTACTTAACATTGTCCAGTACCAGATATGTTTTAATTCGTCCGACCTAACGAATACTTACATTTAACTCCCAAAGAGGGGGGGGGGGGGGGGGGATACTGGAACGGTTGATGTGAAATAAAGGTCTTCAAAGTCCCAAGGGAGAGGCGATCGCCCCCGTCGCCACCCCCCTTGGGCCCGCCAATGTCCCAAATGCATCACCGCCTCGCTGTGGGAGTGAAAGGACACTCGGCCAACTCAGCCAGTTGTGAAGATGAGAGAAGCCTGAGACAGACCGCCAAAATTATGAGAGAAAATACTAGTGGTTATATGAGGGCGAGCCCGGTGTTGTTCTCATGGATCTTTGAGAAGACGCATAAAGAGTGGGGTTACCAATCTTTCAGGCATGTCGTAAGAGGCAATTTATGTGAGGTTGTGCATGAGAGAAAATACCAGTGGTTATATGAGGGCGAACCCGGTCTTGTTTTCATGGATCTTTGAGAAGACGCATAAGGAATGGGATTACCAATCTCTCAGGCATGTCGTAAGAGGCAATTTATGTGAGGTTGTGCTTGAGACTGGAAATCTCATCATGCGAAACTAATTAGTGCGGAAATCACCGCTGCACAAGTTTGTGCTTTCCCATAGGCTTCCAAAGGAGACCGTCTGCCGTGGATTCTCCATACTCCTAAAGGAGATGATGGTGATAGTAATGATGGTACTGGTGATGATGATGTTGATATTGATGTTGCCACGAGATCGAAGGAAAAAAACAAAAGTGCAGTTTCACACTCAGAAACACACTGATACACCATCAAAAATAAAACATTAACAAACAGTCCAGTCTATCGCTACCAATATACCATCAGTCATTCACGTGACCTTAAAAAAACCAGAGTGAGAACATGGAGTTTCAGCTTTGCACGTGTTACATTGACCTCTGCCCCGAATGTTACACAACTGGTAATGTAACGATTTTATTTATCATCAAGCTTAATACTCTAGCTGCTTAATTATATTGTATATATTCTGGTTCGTGATATTTAAATTAAAAAAAAAATTTCCAATAATAAATATAGTGCCTTGCTTTTATTTTCTAATCTTGTCCGCTGTTCGTGCCGGGGAAAGTAACATATTGAGAAAGGATTCATTCTGCTAATGATCTTAACTGTGGTATCGAATTTGATAAAAAAAAATTTGAATATGATAATTTTAATTGAGTGAGAGCCAAACACAAGGCCTTAGAGAATAGAAGTTTTATTCAGTGCGTTATATATTTTAGTATCGTTGCTTAACTCTGTGCGTGATTAATGAAATTTTAATTTCGAAATACTTGAGAGGGATTAACATATACGTTAATCCGCAGTGATTAATAAAAGGAGTGAAGCTGTTGGAGAATATCTGAAAGCCAGCCAAAAATTTGTAATCGAAATAAATTGTTAACGTGTTGTGTAACAATCCAGCACCGAGGTGATACAGCCCAGTATGGCATATCGACTAATTTCATTTCATAACAATATTCTGTACTCGAATTAAAACACTATTGAATTATAAATCCGTGACGAGAAGTTCATTAAAAAAATAAAAAACAGAAGGCATCGATCCGGCTTATATGCGGATATCTGCTGTAGCCAGGTTTTTCTGTTATTAGGGGGTAAATTAAAGAAATCATTTAAATTACGTCTAGGGTTTAAGCTGTTACCACGCCCGAAGAAAATAAGTTGAAACATGTATTATCGCTAGAGACGCCGAAACATATGTTTTAGTAGTCTCAAACGTCGATTGCTGCAGCTAGAAAAGGTTTTTGTTTCTTTTTGTTTTTCCACTTCGTATGTGGTTTTACCAGTTTGAACTATCCAGGCAAATGAGAGGTACGTCTTATGTTGTTGTTGTTATTTGTTTTGTTATGTTTGATCTTATTTTAATGTTATTTGACCAGTTCTCTTGTTAGTCTTACTTTTGCAGAGAGTTATTTCTTAAAACGCGTGTAAGATTGAGCTGACATATTATAAAAGAGGAGAGAAAGGCAGGCCAGTTCTCAAATTATGTCGACAATAAAATTCGCTGGTTCGTTGTGTGATAGTATAATGTCCAGTTATATCCTTATTCTTTTACTTATGTACTAGCATCTCTCCTCGTTTTAGTCATTGATAATCTCTTTTAACATGCGGGTTCCATGCCAATGTCTGACGAGCTAGAGAAAATTAGTTTTCTAACAATATATGAGTCATGTGCTCCATCTGAAGCATGTATATAACACAGCAGGAGATCTCATATCTGGAAGCCTGCACTAACAAAACATTTATATACTTTTGCAGCGTGGCTTTCTCTAGCTATTTGGTTTACGCCATGAGATTGCCAGGCCCACACACAACATTCACTGGCTTCCTAGCTCGGTGGTCCATGGTTCAATCCCCAGTTGTGGTGGGATTATTTAGACCGCAAACGGCACCGGGGTCGACCCAGCTTCATGAATTGGGTACCGCAGCAACTTTTGGGAAGGTTAAGGCGGCCGGCGTGATGTTCACCACATTACCCCTAGTGTGCCGATGGTCAAGAAAATATGGGCCTAACACTATATTCCTAATATGCTTCAATGGGTGTGTAACGGGATCCTTACACACAACAGACAGTGCATTAGTCGCCATAAACGTTATGTCTGAGGGAGCTGTATTTCTAATCTTTCTTTGTATTTTCAGAGGCCCCTAGGAACTATACGCAGCTAATTATATATATTCTTATAATAATTATGTAACTCTGTGTACTCTTATACTGTAAATGTTTCGTAACTATATATTGTTATATATATATATATATATAACAATTCTCTGACTGAACATATATTCTTATAACTGCACTTTTAAAAAAAAATCATATAGGCCTACGTGTTGGTTTGTCATCTCGCCACGCCACTGTTACACTGGTTCTCAAACGGTGTGGGGCGAGAGGATGGCAGGTGTGGCGGGAAGATTCAAAGAAAGTCAAGGATTTAGAGACATTTTCAAAAAATAAAGAGCCGCTGTAGCATAGTGGTTAGTGCACTGGCTTCCCAGCTCAGTGGTCTATGGTTCGATCACCAGATGAGGTGGGATTTTTTAGGCCGCAAACGGCTCCTGGGTCGACCCAGCCCCAACTGTGTACCAGATCAACTCTGGAAAGGTTAAGGCGGCCGGCGTGATGTTGACCACGTCACCCCTAGTGTGCCGATGGTCAAGAAAATATGGGCGTAACACCATATTCCCAATATGCCTCTGTGACAGGGGCTAGGTGTGGTGGCGGTGAACTTATGTTGATGTGGCTACCTCACACCCAAGACCCATGCACTAAGAAAATTTATTAAGGATCGTTTGACAGGGGTTGCAATTATTGGTTGCTTGCAACCCTCTCAGCAGTAGACTTAGCAATTCAAACAACACAAAGCCTTATAGAGATCAACATTTAATACTACCAAACAAAACCAAACACCCAGTCAGTGTTCATAGACTTTCTGAAAGAAACAATATATAAAACAATGTCTAAGCGAAAATCAATAGCATGGATAATAACACTTACCATACAGAAAACATGCGCCCACCTGATACCCTCAACTATCTCACACACTCATGCATATCGCCCAATAAGACTAGTATGGTGTTGTGCATGAGGCTGGCAATCTCACCGTGTAACATCGGTTGCTACCGAAACCAGTACTGCAAGAGCACACACTCAATTATCACACACACACTCATGCATGTCGTCTAGCGATACTAGTATGGTGTTGTGCATGAGGCTGGCAATCTCACCGTGTAACATAGGTTGCTACCGAAACCACTACTGCAAGAGCATCTGAATGCTTCATGCGGAGGCAAACCACACTGGTGGCCCCATGCTCCCTCAGGAGCGGAAAAGAGAAATATATATCTCCAAGTGAGCCCACGTGCTCTCACAAACCATTCTTCACATAACAATAATTAAATAATAAACAACTGGACATAAAGTAATATTCTTCAACTGCATGTACAACAAATACTCTTAATAATGAGAATAAACTACTACTTCTCAACCGACCCACATCAATACTCGTTCCTGTACTCTGAACATGTCGTAAGTGACGACTGGTGCGCCTGGCCACAAGCGTGTCGTATATGACCCCTGATGAGATTGGGGACTCATCACATGAACCACATTGTTACAGAAACAACCACTGTAATAGCATAAAAATGCTTCTGTGGGCTTGTGATGGACACCAGCCGCATTGGTGTTTCCATGCTTCACAAGGAACAATCAGAGAAACACCTGTCTCAACGTGCCTTACGCACAAAGGCGTGGCTCTAATCTCACCAGAAATCTAAATGACTATTCTCACTTCAAAGTAACCCACCAAAGATATACAGTAGAATAATCAATAATCGTGACATACACTTAATGCTCTTACACTAAAGAATAAAATATAATTATTCTTAACTTTAACAAAACTGGAACTAAAGTCATCACCACGTGGTTCGCACCCCCCCCCCCACCCCCCCCCCCCCCCCCCCCCCCCCCCCCCCCCCCCCCCCCCCCCCGGCTGCCATCTTGATAACAGTTAATATCATCTAAATTCAAGTAATAGATCGCTTCTCTGCCTGGTTTCATGTAGGAAATACTTTCATACTACATTTGCCTTTCTGATGAAATGAAATAATCGCTCTTAAACTTTCACATATGTGATTTGGACTTAATCGTGCCTAATAAAACCTATCCCTTAATCTATCACTCATTTATATTTCAAGACTAAATTATCAGGTCCTGGCAACACATCAATCTATTTATTTCATTAACCATTAAAACAGACACGCTCAATATAATTCTAAAGCTACAGCGAAATAATGGTAATTTCACTAGGAAATAAGCTAATCTACTTTTAAATCAAACTCACGTGTCATGTCTCTGTTCTACCCACACAGGGTGCCTAGTATCTTCGTTTTCTCTTGTCTGGACTGAATCTTCAAAAAGGCCTGTTTCTTGTTTGTTGTTGTTTTCGTCTACCATGTTGCTGTAATACCCTGTTCAACCTGAAAGTTGGTTATAATTGGGGTATATTGTGTGTTTCTGAAAAGGCCTGTTTGCCGCTCGCTATCTCTTTTATAAGCCCTCGGTCGAATCACTCAACTTAATCCGCTGCACGTATTAATTGCGCCACGCAAATAACACTCGCGATTATCGCTCTAGAAATAGCGAAAAACACAAATATAACACAACTAATTTGTAGGCTTTATTGTAGCCTTGTAATAAATCTTCTTCTTGAAGATAATGTGGTGAAAAGGCACTAAACCACAGAGACAATATGGCTGACAAGATGGGTGAACCACGGAGACAATATGGCTGACAAGATGGCGCGGTCACATCTCAATGGGCGTGTAACGGGATCCTTTACCTTTTTTTTCTTCAAAAAATAAATATGCCAAAAATAAATATGAAAGTCATTTATTTATTTAGTTTGTTACAAGTGATATAATATGGGATATATATGTCGTAGAATTTTCCAGATGTTTCCAGATTTTATTCAATAATATGATTTATTTTACATCAAATAGATTTTAATAATAAAAAAATATTTAAAAATAAAGTAAATTATAAATAAAGGCACTGCAATACACCGTTTCACGGCACGTAAAAAGCCGTTTTTATTGTTGAAGTATTTCTTATCAATAAAAAATGCGGTGTAGTGCGAGCAAATTGTCATTCCGAAAGTGCATCTCAGAGAAAAAAGTTTGGGAACCACTTCTCTAGTATAAAGTATATGCTTTAAGATATTTTATTTGGATTTGGAAAAAAAAAAAAAAATATTAAAAAAAAAAACTAGTAACCCCTTCGTCTCAAGATCGAAGTCATTTCTCTAGATTTGAAAGTGGATAAGATTACTACTTGCAGAAGCCTGGAATAGTTATGTTGTTAAATGATTTACCACCAGATCAATTGAAAAATTGTTAGCGTTCAAGTCTGCCTAGCGGTTTGTGTGCCTGGTGGATGGATGGTTCGATTTGGTGTGCAAGTGTGCAGCATACGATAATATTGTCGGCGCATAGTGCCATGGAATTTTGAAGAAAAATAAATTACTTGTTCTATCGAATTTTGCAAGCTTGGCGCTTTTTTTTTTTTTTTTCTGGTAACACTTTAGGTACTTTTCCGGTAGGTACTTTTCCGGGGTTTATTTCAAAATATATTAGGAAAATCGCAGCCTCCAATAGCTGTTGTGTACGACTTTAATTATTCCGGTAGCGTATGAGAGAAGGAACGACCGAACGAAATTTATTTTCAAAGGGTTAAGAATTGGGCTCGCAGGACCGTCTGACATTCTGCCCTTCCTCTCTCATTATAAATCTGTGGGCGGTTGTATATTTCTTACAAATTCGCTTACATTTTTCATTCCACTGAAGACGTGAAGAGTCGTGGGGAGATGAGGTTTACGTTCTTGAGCCAATTGTGTTGCACTGGCTGCTGTAAGCCCATGTCGTTGTAGGGTGTCTGTTATGTTGTCTATCCATCTACTTCTATGTCTTCCCCGTGCTGTTTAACCACATCTTCTACTGTTGTAAGCGCGTAGTGGTAATTCCATTCTCGTGAGAATGAAAAATCACTAATTTTATAGCTCTGTAATACCCATGCTGGCCTTCAGAGCATGTATACACTGCTTAGACAGCGCAGACGAAGCTGGTTTGGCCATGTCCGCCGCATGGAAGATGGGCGCATCCCAAAAGATATCTTCTACGGACAACTGGCAGATGGCAAAAGAACAGTTGGGTGACCGTAGCTGAGATTCAAAGATGTGTGTAAGAGAGACATGAGGGCACTGGACATAAATCCGGCAACCTGGGAGGATGAACCTGCCGATCGCACCAAGTGGCGATGCTATCTCAGATTGGGCGAAAAGAAGCTCACACAACAAGAACAGATAGGAGAAAACGTCGAAAGGAACACCAGGAAAAGAAGCAGATGAGGGCTGTCACCTCAGGAGCGCATTCCCTTAGTCAGTTATGACTGAAGGGGTTATTAGTATTATTATTACATACCTGATGCAGGGTGTAGTTCCTACCGTTTTTCGGATGTCTTAATTTCTCATTCTGTCTTTCCTGGTAACATTAATGGCTTTTCTTAAGCATCTCATCTCATAGAATGTTAATTCTCTCTTTTGCTTTGGTCAGGGATCATGTTGTTCTGATATCTGGCAGGATGCTATAATTTAACTGGTACTTCAATATTTACATAGCACGTTGACTTCAAAACTCATCTCAGCCCGAAATACATATATCCACTCACATACTTTGCATGCACCTGTTTCAACCTACCTGTTGTCAGAACATTACCTTTATGCCAGTACTAAGGTGTCAGCTCTGCTACTCCTTACGTAACATTACGTAACACATTCTCTTGTAATGTAGATAGGACAGGTAACAGTAAAGGTAGCCTCATAGTAGATACTGCCGGTTGGGAAGTGAAGTGTTAGAGACGTCACCATACTAGGTCCAGCATCGAGAGATGGGGTGACCAATTCCCTTACTCGCTACCTTTTCCTTCCCTCACTCAAGGGCAGAGTCAGGTACCCATTTACCGCTGGGTGGACTGGATCGTGACGCCATGTTTCGAACCCGGCATCTTTGCCGCGAAAGACCAGTGCTCTAGCCACTCTGCCAATCGGACGCTCATACATATATAGGCAGACATTATATATATATATATATATATATATATATATATATATATATATATATATATATATATATATATATATATATATATATATATATATACACACACACACACACACACACACACAGACATATATATACATCTCGTAGTAAACGCATTTTCGACACTGAAGTTCAACAAGCACTGGAGTATGTCAGCAGAATCAGATACAAAATAATAGTTACAGAAATTACTCACTCATGTATGTTTTCCATGAAGTTCTTCTTCAGGGGACAAAAAATTGTCTCAACAGGTTTTATAGTTTTTATAGAATCTATTTTGTAGATTTTTGACATTTTCATAGAGTTCTTGGCGTTAAATATTTCTTAAACCAAACATTTTGTTGTTGTTGTTGTTGTTAGGAACTTGAAATCAGCTTCCTGATTGTAGGTGTACTGATGTAAAGCCACTTTTTCATTTCGAATGTTCAGGAGATAGCCACCTTTTTGGTGTCAGATGGTGAGACGTAACATAGCTTCTTTGATTTATGATGTTTAAATGTAATTCCACAGAAGTAAAGCCACTTCTTTGATTTTTGAGGTTAAAACATAAACAGATTCATTTGAATTCAAGTGTTGGGGCAGAAATGAGCTTCTGGTTTTTTATTTTTTTTATTTTCTTACTTAAAATCTTTATTTCGTATATTTTGATGCAAGTTCCCCACATCCTTCATTTCTGTTGATGTTCCGACATAAAATAACATCCTACATTTGTTTGTTGCTCAGATGTAAACCAGATTTCTTATTATGTGATGTTTAGAAATAATGCGACTTACTTAATTATTGATTTTTGGAAGAGACCACTTCTTTGATTTCTGATGTTCGGAACTATAGCTAACTATCTAGATTTCTGATGTACGAAAGCAAAGTCCACTTATTTGATTTTTGATGGTCGGAAGAAAAGCCATTTATCTTGGTTTCTGATGTTCGGAAGTAAAGCCCACATTTTTGTATTTCTGATGGTTGGAAGTAAAGCCTGCTTAAATTCTGAAGTAAAACCCACTTTTTGAGTTTTCTATCTCAGGAGTTCGTACATTCGTCAGTAAAGTAGTCATAGTTGTCAACCTGTCTTGGCTATCTTAAAATTAATATATTCATGACATATTTCTTGCGATACGCATAGACACACTATGTTCACTTCAATGTCAAGGTTATTGGCAAGCACTCTGGCAGTGAGCAGATGAACGATGTTTTGTATTGTTTTGTTTTAAGAAAAATAAATTAACTCGAGCAACGATTGTAGGCAAACTAACCGATGATAACACGTGAAAATAACAGACCCAGGACTGGAGTGAGAATGCGCGTGAGATGACTTTGTAACATTTTGACAATCGATCCAAGTTCTGCTCCTCTATGGCATTGATTAATGAGCAAGTCTTCCATCTTGAAAATGACAGACTCACGTAAGCAAATATCACAGAGAAGAATATTTCGTTAGAGTTGTTTTTTTCTTTTTTGAATGTTCGTCTTTGAGAACGGGAAAGGCGCGCATAATTATGAGCGCGCGTGCTGTAATTTTAGAATGTAATATTTGTTTATTTCTTGAAATTAGTTTTAATTAAGTTCGGTTGATTTATGATTATTTCAGAAACATGATTTCCCAATCCCCTCAGCCAAATCATGTGTTTGCTAGGACTCATGATGAGACTTATAGATCGGGGGAAATTATTTCGTTAGTGCGTCTCTTATTTACTAACCAAAGTACCTAATAAGAAATTTTCTCTGTGGTTTTAAGCCACCCATATACACAAATTAATCGTCGTTTCGTTAGCTTTGATAATCATATAGCGTTTGACATTTGCATAGTTTGGATGTACTTTGCGTACCGCAGAATTCAGGTTCTCTTTTCAGCAGAATTCTGCAGGAAAATCAAACTTCATATTTCAAAATGGCAAATTCGGAGGAGACATTTTCAAAGGTAAATATTAAATTTATGAATTATTATTTTGAAAAGTTATTATGAGAAGTTCTTCTGTGCAGGGAGTTATCGTGAGATGAAAGCTAAAAAGAGGTAATGTGAGTTGTAGGTATTGATCCGACGTGCCTTGAGCACGGGTTGTATCGCTTTAGCTAACTAAAGCTATGATTATACCAAATACATTACAAGCGCGCACTTTTCCTCGGCTGATAGACACATAATTTTGCATAATACGATGTAGATGTCATTATGAGGTGCACATACATGGATAATAGTGAAAGACTGTACAGTGTATCTGTCGGATTTGTAGACCAACCTACACGAGCAAAGTGCTTCGGGGAAAACTATCTTAGTAAGGATAAACAACATACAGGAACAGCGTAATAGAAGAAAGGCTAAAAAATATTTTTTAAAAACCCAGACAAGTAGAGTAGAATGTTTTACAGATCGATATGAATAGCATATTTTACGTTTATAGGTTGACAATCTCTCTATGAGTCTCCCGATATCAGCCTCTCTTTCCGTCAGCCTGTCCTTGTCAGCCTTTGTATGTTGATTACCCTCTATTAACCTCAGCATATCAGTCAATCTATTAGCCTTTCTATCAACCTTTCCATTGTAACCTCTCTCTGTTAACCTCTTTCTATCAGCCAGTCTCTATCGTCTTCTCTGTCAACCTCTCCATTCTACCCTCTCTGAAATCGAGAGGTTGACAGCGATAAATTGGTAGAAAGTGGCCAGTAGAGAGGCGTTGATAGCCTCTTGTCTTTTACTCACAAGTATTCACGGCTCACTACAAGGTCTTTTACGTTTTGATATGCGCCCAAATATTACCGACGCACTTTGTATCCAGGTTGAAGGAGGCGCTCCTCACCAAAGGGAAAACTCTCTCTCTCTCTCTCTCTCTGCATATGGTAACAAATGGTAATGAAAGGATATAATATGCAAGATAAGTGAGAGTGGAAGGGAAGAATGTTAACGGGCCTGCGCGCCCAATTGTTAACCCTTTGAAAATAAAGTTATCTCTCTCTCTCTCTCTCTCTCTCTCTCTCTCTCTCTCTCTCTCTCTCTCTCTCTCTCTCTCTCTCTCTCTCTCTCTCTCTCTCTCTCTCTCTCTCTCTCTCTCTCTCTCCTCTTGATTTAGGTTTCACGCGCAAAACCTGTATAATCCCAAGAATCCAGTTTCCTCTTAATATCTGAGGCATTCCATAGTGTCCACATCCTGTAGATGTTTCCCTTTTGCCCCATGTGGTTCCCGGGTGGGGGGGGGGGGGTGTCTCTGATGAACTACGAAAGGACCACTACTCCCGCCGCCATGTCTCACAAGACTACTAACATGAGGTAGCACATTAGGATGGCAACATCGTCGCCTAAACTAATTTCTAGAGAAACACCGCCACTGCAACATCACGTGATTGATTAGTTCCAGTGGCGGATCTACATTTTGGGAGACTTTGAAGCTTGATGTCTTGGAGGGGGTCCCTGTTATTTAAAAAAAAAAAGCGTTGGGGGAAGGGAAGAAACGTATTATAGAGAAAACTGGACTTCGAGGCCCTGACGCTTCATTAGCTTTATAGTAGATCCGCCACTGTGACGACATCAGCTGCACTAGTGACACCTTGGTCAATACGGAACAAAAAGGAACACGATGATGATGATGATTTTCCCTAAAAATGTTCACTCGTACATACTGCCACGTTACATATATTCCGTGTTAGAAACATAAAGAGGTCAAAACGACTATATTTAGCTAAATATGAATATTATATCCACCATGCTTCGTTCAACAAGAAGACAGTATTACTGTAATTATTCCAGAGCTGGTCAATAAAGCAAAGTAACCGACACCAACTTTTTTCTCTTCACCCCCCCCCATTCCCTTGAACTGTTTTGTATTAACCGGATTTTTGCTGTAAGCCACGCATGAATAATAATAATAGCATAAGAATTGTATGCGTTTTTGTATGCGGTCTATAATTATGAAGATCAGAGAATGTTCTTCTCCGAGTCAGGTATTGTATAGACCTGGCAGGGATCACAGACGAGGGGAAATCGAGATCCAGGGTAGTGTGTCTGTCTGGGTTGGTAAGGGTTGTCTGTCTGGGTTGGTAAGGGTTGTCTGTGAGATTCAGAAAAGCAGGCAGAGTGGTAATTGTAAAAGCAGAATAATTTGGAATGATTTAAAAAAAAAATATTTTAACTTTAGCAATGATAAAAAGTGTATTCCCATAGCAGTTACTGTTGAAGGGAAGTTACTGTTGTAGGGAAGTTACTGTTGTAGGGAAGTTACTGTTGTAGGGAAGTTACTGTTGTAGGAAAAGTTACTGTTGTAGGGAAGTTACTGTTGTAGGGAAGTTACTGTTGTAGGGAAGTGCCGTGTCAAGTGACGTCACTGCAATAGGCCCGGCTTCGCGAGATGGGATGGCCAGTTCCTTTCCTCGCCGCCTTTGCCTTCCCTATCTCATGAGCAGTCACATAACAATTTACAGCTGGGTAGACTGAAGCTTAGCGCCAGCGTGTTTAGAACCCATACCTTTGCCGCGAGAGGCCATCACTATAACCGCTCTGCCAATTGGACGCTTAGTGATAAAATACAAATGTGACATGACTTGACAATTATATGCGTTTTGTCGCAGCGCAATTTATATGTTGCAATTGTTTGTTGCTTTATGAGGATCTCGATTAATATGTTTATTTTTTAGCTAAGTTATTATTATTGTTAATCAGAATCGACCTCACTGCACTCCGGGCAAACCCATAGGTGCCAGTCTCCCTCAGCAAATGTCGAAGACTATGAATGCTAATTGTCCCTGTAGCACGCTGGTTGTACATACGAGGAATGCATCCTCTCTCACTTCCGTTTCTGCTAGTCCCACGTTTGATGCCAAACTCCAACAGCGGCAGCCTTGTTATTCATCCATTGCAGTGTCATTATCTAGCAGGCGATCAATAATTGCCCTTAGCATTTCTTCCTTATCCATGTCCAGTTTCACCACTATGGGTGCTCTCGAGGCCAGTCTGTCAGCTCTCTCATTGCCACGTACCTCTGCATGACCAGGACAGTAGATCCACACCAGTTCTTACAGACTTGAGGATTCTATTGATGTTTTCCATTCTTACCTCAGCCATCCGTTCTGAACTTTCCGAAGCATGGCTTGAGAGTCTGACAATGTAACTGCCCTGGTTGATAAGATCTTCAGACAGCCACATCAGTGCCGCAGTAACTACCTCTACCTCCATTCTCATGCCGGAGGTTGTTGTCATGAAGGCTCCAATCTGTTCAGCGACGACCCTGCCCTTTATTCTCGCAGAAAAGCCCCATCCTGATTAAACCACGACGTACAGACCCATCAGTGTACACAAAGGCATCATCATCCCAGCATGATCACTTATCAGCTGATTAATCTCCAGCTCTGCTTTTCCATTGCCCCAAGATCTGCACTCTCTGCCAAGGCTAATGATGACCTGCTGGTAGTGTATCCAGTTCTCCCCTGACTTACTCCACTCTTCCCCTTTGGATACATTTTCAACCCTGGTCACCTGACAAATCGTAGCCTCAGCCTGTGCCATCCATATCATCCCCCTCTTGATTCTTGCCCCTTTGATGTCAGCTACATTATCATGTAGGGTGTGTCTTTTGTCGGTGGTTATACGCATATAAGCGTTAGCCTGGGTCATCGCATATCTAGATCTAATTGACAGCAATCCGAGAATGTATCTCATTGTCACAATGGGGGTCTCACGCGTACAGCCCAAAATTAATCGCATCCCTTCATTTTGAATGCGTTCTCTGTCGTTCACACTGTAACACTGACAGCGTGAGTATTCCTAGCCCGTACTCGATTACTGAAATTACGAGCTGACGGTACAGGAGAAACAACAGTCTCTGTTCCATGCGCGCAGAACCCGCAATTTTAAGGCTGCCAGTCCTCGCTTGCACTTCTTATGATCAGTTCGCATGATACTCTTGAATGATAACCCACGATCAAACCTTACTCCTAGATACTTCAGCCTGTCTTGCCTTTCAATGTTCTGCCCATTGAAAGTAATGTATGGAAGGTCTGCTTTCACTATGGAGTTGTTCAAAGAGCACCACATCACACAGGCCTTGTTGGGGATTGACCTTTGATCCGTTTTTCCTCACACCATTTAGAAACCGCATGTAGTGTCTCTTTGTATGCCTTGGACCATTTCCTGTCTGTCAGAGCCAGTTTGTACATGATGTTTTGTTAATGTTCGTCCCAGTCCTGTTGGTTTGAAAGGTAGCTACTTTTGCTGTGAAGATGTTAAACAGCACTGGTGATAGTGGAGAACCCTGGGGTAGTCCCGGGCAAATGCACATTGGTTTTGATGTGCATGTTCCCAAGCGAAATGCAACTGATTTCTCCATTAAGGCAGCTGCTATCCACCTTGTTATTGAAGGGTTTACATCACATGACATTATTCAGTCTATTAGGGTTGCAAAGTCCACACTGTTACAAACATCCTCTAGGGTCAATTGCGACAGCCACCGTTTCTCTTTTACCCTGGAATCCCTCGTACACAAACGTTCCAGCATTACACCTTGTAGTTTTCATAGACCTATAGCGGACCCCCAGGGTATCAGGAAGGGATGTGTGCATTTTCGAGGTGGTCATTACTTGTCTTGCAACTTTCTTTTCAAGTAATTTACCATAGGCATTCTGAAGTGGGATAATTCGATAGCTGATGAGCAGTGTGGTGTGGGGTCTTTGCCAGTTTTAGGAAGTGGCCGACAAAAGGTAAACTGTGGAGCCAATCTTCCGGCACCTCAGAATTATGTATGCTGTTATTGAAATCGCTCACCATATTTATAATGGCTGTGTTGTCGAGCTGTTTAATGTGATGGTATTGTACACCATCAGGACTAGGAGCAGAGTTTCTGCAGGTTTTCGATGTATTCACCACGTCATATTCAGAAATGAGATCGTAGTACATCTGACCCCTTAGGGCATGTTCCAGAAAGTTGTCCTTTATTTTCAGGCGGGCACTTTTGTCACCTTTATCCGTTTGTTTCACTTATCGATTGAAAAAGGCTCTTCTCTTCTCTTCGTCCGTCTTTAGGCTTAGTCCTGTGCAGCTTTTGATATTAGGGATGGGTTGGCTCGCATTTTCCCTATTCATTCTTCGATGTAAGGACCAGAATTTCTGTAGGGTTTTTTTTCTGTGCCCACCTATGTCACAAAGTCCTCCCACACTTTATCCTTGGCCTCCCCCTGCCAAGCTCTTGAATCTATTAACGGCTCTTTGCTTTTTATCCTTCATCTTTTCAACCTCTCCATCATTCATCATTGTTCTGTTTCGTGATTTACGCCATTTTATTTGTTGTCTCTTTCCTTTTCGATCCATGCTTCCTCCACTATCTTATTCACAGGGAGGTTGGGTGAGAGGTGTTCTCGCTGTCTTTAGTTTTGGCATTTTTGACCGCAATGTGTGTAAAGGGTTGTTACTGTCGAGGTGGGCCTGTAGGATACATGAAGGTCTGTTTAGGTTTCCTGTGTCTAGTGGTCTCTACCGTTTGCAGTGAGTATGACGCAAGGTAGGTGATCACTTTCCTGTGGCACCTAATACTTGCCAGCGTGCCATGGTGGGTGGCAGCACTAGAGATGACACCAGATCTATGACACCATTTGTATCCCCAGGTTTAGTTGCCAGTTGGGCGTCAATCATTCAGAATGGCAAGGTTCATGTTAAATAATGCCTGGCTCAAAGCTAAACCCTGCCTATTTTCCGTGATGTTCCCCCACTCCTTGGATCTAGCATTGAAGTCGCCAGCATTTAAACACCTTAAGTTAGAGTCTTCAGACAATTCCGCCAGAAAATTCCAATCACTCTCTTCTGTAAGATGGTCGACATGGGCATATAAATTGTAAACTCGCCACTCCTGATCGCCTGTATTCACAGCAATCCCCTGCAATTCCGCATCTTCACTAGTTTGGGAACTTGTATCCAGCCACGTATGAGGGAGCTCATGTTTTACATATATAGCTTGCCCTCGTCTACCAGGCCCACATGGTGGGATTGGAGTAACATCTGTGTAGCCTGGGCAATTGATAACACTGTTGGCTTTTAAATTTGTCTCCAGGATCATAAGGATATCGAAATTGTAGATGTTTGTTTGTATAATGGCTGCACGATGATTGGCACTTCGACAATTCCAGTATCCTTTAGCCACGTATTTCATCGAGATGCGATCTGCTTTCTTTCTGAACCTTCTCTTTCCTGCCCTTCTTTTTCTCTCTCTCCTCTTCTCTCCCCTACCGCTCCTTCTGCATTTGTATTTCCTCCTTTCATTTGCTGTAGGTATCGACGACAGAGCACGATCTGCGTAGATCCCGCGATGATTCTGTTTAGCTAAGTTACACACAATATTGAGAAACCAGCATTTAACTTGAAGACAATTACTAATGCCACAAAGTATGAGGAGAAAACGCAGGCGTTGGATACCAGACACATTGAGGGAAAAACTAGTTGATATCAGTACATGTCAGTCACTAGTAAGTGCCATGGTAAGAGAAATAGAGGGAACGAACGGACGAACTTTATTTTCAAAGGGTTGAGAATTGGGCACGCAGGCCCGTCTGACATTCTGTCCTTCCTTTCTCTCACCTTTCATGCTGAATTCATTTATTCTCACATGTATTTTACATATCAATGTCAAGGAATTCAACGTTGTAAAGTAAAATAAAATAGCACACTCATATTAACATTAACTACTTATAAACATGACATAAAATTTGTTGAAAAGTACAAACATCGTCATTAGAACCTACAGTTGAAGAGAACTAAATACAGCCATGAAATGGATAAGGAAGGCTTGTAAAGACCTTGAGCAGGACAGGTAGGCTTGCAGTAAACTTGGTAGAAGCTTTTGCTCCCAGAGAGCTAAAGCACAGGACAGGTAGGCTTGCAGTAAACTTGGTAGAAGCTTTTGCTCACAGGGAGCTAAAGCACAGAACAGGTAGGCTTGCAGTAAAATTGGTAGAAGCTTTTGCTCCCATGGAGCTAAAGCACAGGACAGGTAGGCTTGCAGTGAACTTGGTAGAAGCTTTTGCTCACATGGAGCTAAGGCACATGACAGTAGGCTTGCAGTAAACTTGGTAGAAACCTTTGCTCCCAGCGAGCTAAGGCACATGACAGTAGGCTTGCAGTAAACTTGGTAGAAGCTTTTGCTCCCAGGGAGCTAAAGCACAGGGCAGGTAGGCTTGCAGTAAACTTGGTAGAAGCTTTTGCTCCCAGGGAGCTAAGGCACATGACAGTAAGGCTTTTGCAGTGAACTTGGTAGAAGCTTTTGCTCCCAGGGAGCTAAGGCACATGACAGTAGGCTTGCAGTAAACTTGGTAGAAGCTTTTGCTCACAGAGAGCTAAAGCACAGAACAGGTAGGCTTGCAGTAAACTTGGTAGAAGCTTTTGCTCCCAGGGAGCT